>JBCHJU010319474.1:0-14721 GCA_039654505.1 Plocamopherus imperialis
AAAAAAAAAAAAATGAAAAAAAAAAGAAAAACAAAAAAAAAAAAAAAAAAAGGGGAAGAAAACCTCCCCCCCCCCCCCCCCCCCAAATAAACCCTATCCGATGAAATTGCAAAAAGTTCATCAACAAATATTAATTAGACGTGATTAGGAGCAAACATAGCTGCCTCTGCCAAATATTACAAGCATGTTGACAAGAAAAATAGTCGCCTAACATTATAAACATGCGGACAAACAAATATAGTTGCCTCTGACTGATATTAAAAGCATGCTGACAAAAAAAGTGTATCAAACAAAAACAAAAGCAAGCATTCCATTCATGATCTGACAGTAGTTTCACTCTATAGCCTGTATGTCCATGTGTCAGGTTTTAGCAAGCTTCGACCTCCTACTGAACAGCATGCTCATTACAAATCTATTGTGTAATGCAAAGCCTACCAAATCCATGTGAAATAAAAAAAAAATAATAATCAGATAATGATAAAATCAAATTCCCAATGTAATACAATTAATTCAAGGGCAATACAATTAATATTTAACTAAAAAAAAATGCATGTAGTCCACTTGAGACACAGCTGATCAAATTCTTATATAATTAATCAAAGAGACATGATAAAAATTATTTCTTAATACCATTGAACCATGTTATGGTACAGGAATGTTTCCCATACATGTATGTAAATATCCTTTCTTAAAAAATTTAGTGCTTATTGTGGGCTCCCCGGACAGAATTTTTGAGCATCACTGCAGATATACTCAGTCACTTTAAAATTACAAAAAGGATTTTTCAGGAAGCATTATACATCAGAGCAGGGGCATGACCCTAATCATTAAAAAACAAATAGCATGGCTCTATCAAATAAAAATCAGATCTTTGAGATGAAATTCACTCCAATGACCTCTCCTCTTTGTGAGCAACACAGGTTCAGGGGACATAAACTCTTCAATAAACACAATAGGCCTACATTTTTTTAAGTTCATTTTAAATCACGATTGTGAATAAGAGGGAAAGAAAATAATGATAATACATTAAGTAATTACATTGAAACAAAACTAAATAAAAAATATTGATATTTAACCCAAAATAAAATATATAATGAAGAATATTAAAAAACGGGACAACTCTACGTAACAGCGCTCAAAATAATCATAATACATTGATTAGGCCTGTACCAACCAAACACATCACAGTGACGAGGCCCGATGGCAGTGGTAACCTTGAGCATGTAATCTGTCAATACTGCATTCTATTCCCAGCTCTTTCCCCATTCCGTAGAACGGGCAAATTGACTAGTATGATAAATATATTTTAAAGGACATCTTACCCTCTGGTTTTAACTGTGTACTTTCTCGTTGCAGGGATGCATAGTTCAAGAATGGAGGAATGAAAATCATCAGGAAAAAATATTTGGCTTTGCCACATAATCCACCCCAAAAGCCGCCACCCTGCTTGTCCTTCTTGTCATTCTGCATTCCAAATTGTACACATGGCATGAAGAGAATAGAGGGAAATTAGGTTGTGAAAATAATAAATATTTATAGCAATATCAGGAAGGCAGGCACACTGCTTCCTTTAACATCATTAAAATGACACTAAATCCAATGTATGATAGACAGGGTAGATTCTTAAGCTTTCCAATATTTCTAAGGACAACAATAATAACCAACTGAGTTTGATTCTTTTCAAACTCATTATTTGCAAACATTCACAAAATTATTACTCATTAATCAAAATTTATTTCAAAGGGTGACAGGGCAAGTGAGACTCTAAAAGATATCTAACTTTAAAAATACTTACACACAAGAGCCCTTCGTTTGACAGAATGTATCTCATGTATTCCATCATAATAACATAAAATATAAGATTTCTTAGTCTTCAAAATTGAGGACAAGCTTAGTTAGCTGAGCATTCTTGCAAACATATCTAAAGTAGTTCTTTCTAATATTTAAATATTAGTGTTGTACATTTAATTTTCTACTTGAAATATTCTGTATCCACATGTATGCTGCATTTTATATTAGTCAGGGTCTTATTCCACAATCCGAATGTCTAGGGAAATTGAATACAAATGACTGTCAACATTCGAAGCAGGCAATGTTAATCTTTGAGCACCAGATCTTGTGTGACTATTTTGTATTTTGAATTCCTCAAATGGTAATAATATTATTTGTCCATCATACAAAACAATAATAACATCCCCAAGGCAATGAGACCAATCTGACACATATGAAATGAAATCTTTTTAGTCTTAAAATATTTTATGAGGACATGCAATGTATACATTTTACTGACACCCCGGCTGTAACTTCCACTTCTATTCCTTCTACATGAGTAAGTAAGGAAAGTATAATGTTTTGAATTATAATCATGGCACAATATGATTACACATGTGTGAATTGTGGGGGTTTTTCACTCCTCACAAGTGATTGATTATATAAAATGAAAGCCTCTCATGTCCTCAATATTTTACCAGGACATCGAGATTGTACAATAAGAATGTTAGAATGGGTTCAGTATTTTATCATTCATTCCACGTCAGTTCCTGGAATAACAATAAAAGTAAGATTTCACATGGAATGCCTTGTCTCATGATTATCAGTTGTTTTTTTTAATGAATTTGTGAATCTTTAGGCAGCAATGGATTACCTACCTTTGGCTTTGAATGACTCGATTTATTATTTTTCTTTGCTTTGACCTGAGAGTTGGAGGTAGCCTTGTCAGATGATATATTTCCATCACTTAGATCCTTCTTGGCATTATCATGCGCACCTTTTGATTTGGATTGGCCATGACCATTCTGTGTGATCCTTGACCTTACCTGAGCAGGCATACCGGTAGTCTGAAAGAAATTAAAAAATGAACAAAATATATAAATGTACAACACTAATATCAAGATATTAAAATAATAGAGTAATATAAGGCGCGCTGAGAAGAACACTAAGCTATCTGAGTTTGTCAGCTCTTATTAAGACTAAGACATGGGCCGCAAATCCATATTATATCTAAACGGATGAGATACAGATTGTTTTAAATTCTTTTCTTAATGGCTACCCCCAACCCTAACCAATGGGCATTGGTGGTCAGCAAATGAAAAGCCATTAAGATACAGTACACAAGAGTTTTTAATTCCTATCTCAATGGTTGAGACACTGAGACCCGTCATAAGTCAAGAGACCCAAATCAATATTTTTAAAAAGTTATTTCGCTTTCAAAATTCACTGTGACTGTGACTGTATTGGTAGCACTATGCCATAGGTGCTCTGTCAACTGAAGTTGCATCATCTATACAAATTAAATTTTATACACTTGCAGACTTGCCAACCTTTGGAAAATGAAATCAGGGTCACTCTTGCCCGCAGTCCAAAAGCTAGTACTTTTTCCAGCGGCCGGTCACTATGGCACCCTTTTTCTAAGGAAACTTTAATGGTAGTCTCAAAAACTCAAAGGAATGATAACTGACAAAAAGTAAATGGCTTGATAAGCCAAAAATACAACTAAGATTACTTGTCTGCCTGGTAAATTTGACGACTGGTCATTGACTTTTGTTCATTGTTTTTCATCTTAATTAAGACAATATCACACATGAGTGGGCATTGAAAATCTAGAAAATTTAACTAAAATTAACAGCATGATTAGGAATAGTTGAGACTTCATCCTTTCTCTATCATATTCTTAAAGTATTTCCCCACGGTCTCGATAGTACTACTTCATATGGTGATAATAATGTGCCGTTTACTTAACGATGCTTTTAAAACACCGATAAAATCCACTTTCCCGCTCATTGCTCCACCGCTCTGCTGCCCGAAGATGACCCGTTTACCATCAAGCTTGACCATGCACCTGCCATTTTCCTTTCTCCGTCTGCGCAACAGACCGTTACGTCGGCAACCGTAAAGAGCAGGGTGTTGCACAGATCCACAACAGTCAACAGGGTGCGATAATTCATCATCTTGAGTCAATTATGCGGCTAATCGGACCTTCGAACAGGCAAGAAGTCAGCAGCAGTAGGGGCAAAATGGCACCGTTCAAAAATGTGTTTATAATAGTGGGTGCTGCCATTTTGTTTTCTCTCTCTGCGCAACAGACCATAGAATCAGCAAGGGTAAACCACAGGGTGTTGCACAGACCCTCAACAGGCTGTTGCGAATAAGATATTTTGTCTAACGGGTGCTGCAGATAAGCACGGTTCACTATTCACAACAGGGTGCTGCAAATAATCGCAGCCATGTGTTTAAATGTATGCTGTGCACACTCAGGATATTTTAATTAGGGTTTTACTTGCATAGTCTAGTGCAAAGGCAGGTTGAGAATTTATAACATTTATTGACTAGATCTATTATAAATATTACAACATAACATTTAGGCCTATTTATTAATTTATTAGAGGCCTGGCCAATAGATAGAATCTAGAACTATGGGCCAATAGGCCTATAGATCTATGTATACATATATATATATATACATATACATAATCGGGATATTGGCACTTTGGCCCCAATTTGGCCAATCTGGCAAACTCGATTTTGGTAACAGGGACATCACAAACGGACTGGTTAATGTGCAGTATAGCGGCGTGTGTTTACATGTAACGGCTGTCTTTTGACGTGGCTAGTATTGGAGTAACTTTTTGATACTCTTTACTCTACAGTGGAGTCCACTTAAGATAAACTGCTTGGGGACCGATCCAACAGTTTATCTTAAAAGCGAGGTTTATTTTATCATTTCAACGAAAATTAAAGCTAATAATCATACAAACACACACACACACTGACACACACACCTAATGTAGGCTGTCTTCAGCCAGGGTGTTGGCTTAGCAATACTAGCATCTCCAGAGGTCAAAACACTGTACAAAAATCTACAATAGGCCTACAACTACAACTGCAATGTACAGTTTGGCTCCTATCGTAGAGCATGAAGTGGACAACCACATTACGGATAAATGCCTGTAGTACATTTTTGTAGCTTTAGAGTTTATCTTAAGCGGACCACGGGTCGAGGGCGTTGATTATAGTATATATTAACCGTAATTTCAATAGTAATGGCAAAGAGGGGAAAAATTGGGTCCAAAGGAAAAGTTTACATTAACCAAAAATTTTTCTTAAGCGGTGTTTATCTTTTTACTATTTGTCGGTCGGGAGAGAATAGCCTAAAATTAAACGTGATCTATTCAAGGCCTAATTTTGCAGCACATGTAGATCCTTAACCCTAAAACCCTATCCCTAACCCTAAAACCTTGTCCTAACACCCTAAATCTAAAACCATAAATCCCCAAACCCCCTAACTTTAAGGCCATGGCTGCCCGTACCGAACCATACGAGCAGACGTAATGCTGTTTGTAGTATTGTTCATGAGACCTCCTTCCTCGAACGTGCCCAACGATCAGATTATGACGTTCGTGAGACCTAGTGACTGTACGAGCAGACTTTGCTCTTATTTTAATGTGCGGACTATCAACTAGAGAGTTACTTAAAAGTTCAGTACTGTTATAGCCTTCCGCTACTTGTAGTAATGAGTTGGGTTCTTCTTGATTAGAATGTGGCTACTGGAGTTCTTTATGAGTTTATCACCGCACAGCCAGACTTGTCTTTTATTTCGTTTCATAGATCTTTATCTCTCTTTACTTTGTCAGAGTCACTTTGTATACCTGTGTGACGAGTCAGCCAACAGGCCAAACGTCATATGACAGATTTATCTTTTACAAATGATGGAGGAATGGAGGAGTCCTGAGACATGTATTGCATAATATGTGCTAAATAAATATTAATCTGCACATGCACAAAAAGAAAAAAAGCTGCCTGGGCTGGCACGGTAGACAGATCTAAAAAATCTAGGGCCAAGTGCCTATAACTAAATTTCAAGATCTGTCAACCACAGAAAAGGAGGAGTCACATACAAATACTAGCGTAGGATGGTACTATTCAGCCACTAGAAGCAGAAGAGCAAAACTGCCAATGTTTTTCCCACATGACGGGCACTGTCACATGAGTTCGTCCTAGACCTAAATATAGATATTGATGGTGCAAAATTAAATAAAAAACTATATTTAGCTACAGCTCTGCTATTTAATACATGTATTACCGATTGAACGAGTGCGAGTCACGCGGGTAATTTCTGCGACCTTGGGGGAAATTCGGTCGACCTCTGGGCAAATTCGGCCACACATGCAAATCGCTTTGCACGCAGTCAATATGACTTATTCATTCGTTAATTTGTTTGGGTTTGGTTTTTTGTGGGTTTTCTTTTAATTGATTCTTTTATTTCATTTATTGTTTTTTATTCAACATATAATATATGTGAATCTTTCACATGAAAAATGAAAGAAATTTGAAACTTTAACATGAAAAATGAAAGAAATCTGAAATAGAAACAGAGGTCTACATGTAATCATTTCTTATGAGTCTCCAACCTCTTCTCCTTTCATTGCTGCTTCTCCCGTTCTTTCCTTTCTTTCTCATCTCTCTGGCCTGTAGATTTGGTCACAGTCAGCAGTCTGTGTCTAGTGATAGCCCTGCTGTTTGGTCTGCTTTCTTGACTTGATGGAGTTGACGCAGAGCGGATGTCAAAAATTCCATTTAAACTTGAATTCCAGTCAGCAGACAATGGCATGTCCGTCTCGGCATGTAAATCAAGTCTCATTGTCTCACCTCCTTCAGAGTCAATGATCAGTCCATCAAGGCTAGCCACATCCTCCATGGTGATGCTGACTTCTTGAATATTGTCTCCACATTCCAATTCAGGCTCTGCTGCCATCACTGAAATCAAATCATTGGTCTCTTCTTCCGTGACGGTGACAGTTGTGGTAGGTGTAGTATCCTCACAGCCCAGCACCTAGTCTTCTCTTCTGGGACACAACAATTTAACACTTAAGCTGGATTGAATGCTGACTGGGGCACTGCATTCCTGTTGCAGGGGTGGATTCCTATTGCCTCAAAGGATTTTATTAGCAGTTCTGGTGTCACCACGGACTCCCAGACAGTCTGAAAAATTCTTGGCCATGTTGCCTTATTGATGACAATGACATGTCCAGAGTGTGTTGTCATAAACTCAGTACACTGCTGTCTGTAAGCCTTTTTAAATAGGGCAAACACTACATGGTCCAATGGCTGGAGCATATGGGTAGCATGAGGTGTGAGTGCCAGGACCAGGATGTTATTCTGTCGAGCAAGCTCCAACAGCTCCACAACCTAATGGCTTCCGCGCGAGTCGAGAATTATGGGCGGTGGTCTTTGGGGTCTTTGGGAACACTTTATGGAACCACTCCACCTCAATGGATTTGTTCATCTAAGCATCTTCCTGGTAGGTCCAAACAGTCCCTGCAGTAGCATCCAGCGTGGCGAATGACAGTACACATCTGGTGATATGTGACGCATAACGGTGGCATGGCATCCCCCAACACCATTAATGGTCACCATGAGAGTTAGGCTGTCGTTGCTGTTGTTGGTTCCGGTCAGCAGCTCCCTTGTCCCCTTCTTCGCCAGAACTTTGGATGGACTGGAACTGAACTGCATCCCTGTCTCGTTCGCATTCCAGATGCAGTTTGGCGAGATGTTATTTTGCCATATGATCTCTTCCAGGTCATCAACCACAACCTGGGTCATCCCCCTAAGCCTGTTTGTGTTGCAGTTGCAGGCCTCTGGTGTCCTCACAACCAAGTCAGGCCTACATGCCTTGACACCTCTCCAAAAGTTGTCTCTGGAGATATCATTTTTGAGGGAGGTCTTCAGATTCATCTTTTTGGCAAGTAGACCCACTTTAAATTACTTTAACCATGATCTGTTGCTTTGTCCTGGGAAAGCCATACTGCATAGCTTGTATGACCTTGTCCACCATCTTGTTCTCAATCTCAGGTGGAATTGACTGCTTCCTTCCCACCTTCACACATACTTGACTCCTCCCGCTCAGGTGGTCCATAATAGTTGATCGCGGTACATTAAATTCTTTAGCTGCCGCCCTCACAGACTTCCCTTCTTTGACTGCATTTAAAGCATCCACAAGAATAGTCTCGGAATACTTGTTGTATTTTCCCTTGTTTGTTCGGGCCATCATGCAATTGAGCAAGGTAAGGAGGTTCACCTGGTAGAGAAAAGGTAGACCCTTAGGCATAAAACCTATCTGGTTGTTTTTGCATAATCATCGTCATTGTCGCCATCATAATTTTTACCATGGTCACATAAATGAGACGTGGAACAACATAAAAGAAAACTTAATAAAAATAATAGATAGGAATGTACCATCAAAAACCACCTCAACTCAGTTCCAACAACCTAAAAGACTAGCAGGCAAAAAGAAAAGATGGTTCTATAAAATGAAAAATTGCAATACTGAAAAAATTAGAAACAAATATAGAGAAATAAAGAAAGAAACACAACAAGCATGTAAGTCAGCCCATTCTGAACATGTAAATAACATGATAAATAATGACACAAATAACAAAAAACTTTGGGCCCACATTAGAAGTAAAAAATCAAGAAAACTATGGAATTTCAGACCTAAAAGATAAAAATAACACAGTAATTCAGGACCCAAAAACTAAAAAAAGCAGACCTTTTTACACTTTTAAACAACAAATTCTCTTCAGTGTTCTCAAATCCAATCCCAAAAGTAAGAAATATAATTTTCAAAACCAAAAATTACCTCACAATGAGCCCAATAACTGTCACAAGAAATGGAGTGCTCAAATTAATACTAAAAATAAATGAACATAAAGCTACAGGACCAGACAAAATATTAAAACTATGTGCACATGAATTAGTTGAGGTATGTACTTTTATTCCAAACTTCTCTTAGAGACAAGGCAAAGTCCCAAATGAAATGGAAAATTGCAAACATTGTACCGCTTTTTAAAAAAGGAGATAAATTTAAAGCAGAGAACTATAGACGTGTATCCATAACATCTATAACTTGTAAATTGCTAGAGCAAATCATAAACAACAATATAATGGACCATCTAGAAAAACATGATATACTTAATAACACCCAACATGGATTTACGAAAAAAAAGAAGCATTGAAACTCAATTAATAACAACAATTGATGATTTTAGCAACTGCTTAAACAGGAAAGGGCGAATAGTTGCTATTTTTTTAGACTTCTCAAAGGCTTTCAACAAAGTAGACCATCAGGGACTATAATTAAAACTTAAATGATACAGCATACAGGATAAAATTCTAAATTGGACTGAATCATTTCTTATAGGTAGAACTCAAAAAGTTACTGCAGAAGGTCAAATCTTAAACTTAGTTCTCTCAGGAGTAACACAGGGTACAGTGTTAGGCCCACTCTTCTTTTTAATATACAGTGGTCACCGCTGTCTAAGAGGCCTGTTCGCCTTAGAGGTCGTTGTTCCTGTGTAACCGATTTTTTTTCTCCTTAAAAGTCACCTCTAAGAGACCGGTCCAGAAACCCACAGTTCACCTAATAGACCGCTTTTTCATGTGGCCAAATTCTTTGAGGAATAACTCATTTCTTTTTGTCCTTAAAATCACTTCTACACGTGTGTAGCAATAAGACGCAACGTTTGTCTGCACAATAATGAACGTGCTTAACTGCCATACTTTGATGTCATTCAGGAAACACTGTGCCGCCAGCTTTAGTAAGGCTGTTGTGGGATTTAGTGGCAAGGTGTTAACAGCTGATCTGTTGTGACCAGTGTACCCCACTTGGGTACCCGGCCATGTGCAAAACTGGTGGCCAGCGTCCATCTTGGTTCACGAGTTAATGGCAAGCGACTAGGCAATTCAATCAAAGGAATGCGATTTCGTCAGATGTTGGGCAGATAGATCATAAAAATGCCTACCCCTTCCTCTGTATGCTTGCTTGCGTGATTGGGGGTGGGGGTGCGTATATAAATCTCCCCTTTTGTCTGCTTGTTCGCTTCCCATGATTGGCTGTTTATTGAATTTGTTTCATTGGCTTAAAGTTTCAGCCAATTAATGAGGGTTGTGTAAACACTGGACTCGTGGGGAGGGACCATATAGGCCTAATACTGGGCCTTTTAAGTAAGTTAAGAGTGTCATGGCCTAATATGGTGTGACCAGTTACCTCCCATGAGCCATGTCTAAGAGGCCATCCGTCTAAAATGCCGCCTCTTTTGTCACCCATGGACCGTTCCCTTACGCAGAGACCACTGTAATATAAATGACATTGATCTTAATCTTACAAAAGGGACCAAAATGAGACTATTTGCAGATGATAGCCTACTTTACAGAGAAAATAAAGAATATAAATTACTGTAAAATACACTCCAAAAAGATCTAAACTCACTCCAACAACGGAAAAAAGTTTGGAAAATGGAATTTCACCCAGATAAATGTCAAGTTCTCAAAATAACCAATAAAAAGAAACCTATAGAATCAGACTATAACCTACACAACCAAACAATAAAAACCATGAAGAATGCAAAATACTTACCGGTAGGTGTTATTACAGATAATAAACTACAATGGAAAGACCAACAAGAAAGCAAATAGTCTATCAGCATTCTTAAGCACGGGCAATAACGGCACCTCCAGGTATAACGGCACTTTCCCAAAGCCCCAATTTTTCTACTATTAAACGACAGTAAGAAAAATTCTGATATAACGGCACCCATTAGCTTTGTTTCGGTTATAACAGCACTGCATGTATGAGGAGCTGTTGACAATACAGGCAATTAACAATTACAAATTGTTAGTACCATGCCCAGAAGCCAACAAAAATGCCTCTCAAGTCCGTAAAGTGTGTTGCGCGCAGTCATCACACTGATACTGGCCCATATAACCTTATTGGAACTCCCCCCCCCCACCCTTCTCTTCTTCCATCCCCTTTCCCCATTACCCACACCACCTGAGCGCCTAAGTAGGCTTTGGTACATTTGATTTATAGTTTACAATGGTGCTCGGTTGTAATGGCATTCGGATATAACTGCACTAAAACAAGAGTCCCATTTGTGCCGCTATATCCGATTTATGTTGTACACAACAGGCAACACAAAAATAAACATGGATAAGTTACAGTGGATACACCTCAAAGAACAAAGAGCTAGAATAAGGTGTAACTATTCTTTTCAAAGCAATTAATGGAGAAGCAATATTACCACTAGAGGAATTCAATTATATGAAAAATAGTCACACAAGATGTGTTGCTCAAACATTTACACTACCTTCATCAAATGCAGATATAGCTATATTTATATTCACATTTCTCTAATACATTCAGATTGTGGAATAAACTATTTACCAATGTAAAGTACAACAAAGATACAGAAGTTTTCAAACAGTTTACTTAAATGTACAACACTAATATCAAAATACTTATGAAAATAATAGAGTACTTTAAGGCACGTTGACAAGAATACTCAGCTATCTGAGTTTGTCAGCTATTATGAAGACTAAGACTAAGACTAAGACATTTATTGCTAAAAAAAACTTGAAAAAAATTCAATTCAAATTTAAATTTATCTCAACTGTATCTTATGATTCTTCGCTATTGATTCACATTCACAAAACATTATCATATTCATAGACTTATAATAAACACTTCAAAAATAAATATATAGCTTTTTTAGCTACTTTGGGTTTTTTTAATATAACCATTTCATGAATAAACTGAAAATGATATATAAACTGGTTTTAAAAACATATTGCTTTAAAAAACGTGAAAAGCAAGAAATCAGAAACATCTTAAATTAAAGCATATATTTAGCCTTCATCCAGGTGGTCCTCTTTGAGGTTGAAAAATGCGCATGAAGCATTTTAGAAAACAGGAAAAATAGCAAAATTCAGAAAAATCGTCTATAGGCCTAAAAAAACGGTGAAAATAGCCTACGAAAAATATGTTGTCAAGACGCATGACAGCGGCAGAAATTACCCTGAATACCTTTCTCTCATGGGGTAATTTCGGGGAGCTATTAAAACTCATAATTATGAGAATAATAAAACAAAACAAACGAAATAAACAAACGCAAAAAATCAACAATAAACCAACTTAACGTTGTCCATTCAAATGTTTTCTTACTTTAACACAAAAAGTATTGTAAGGCAAGTTAGGGGATGAGGTGACTGGAATGGTACTTGGATTAGATGAAACATGAAGCGGTCGATGCTGGTGTGCAACTGATCCCAAGCTCAGTAAGCTTGGCTTGACGCAAAGCCTTCGCGTGGGACGCAATGGAATCGGCCTTTGATTGGCCAAAACTTTTACGTTATTGTTTCACGTTCATTTTACATCATGGATCAGTCCATTCTGACAAATAGGGGTTTCACAATCATTCATTTTACGAACTGTACTGATAAAAGCATAGCCAAAAAAGTACCGTGGCCGAAATAGTACCATCATACCTGCATTCTGTCTGCTCGTAGGGTTTCTTACCCCAAACTCCTAACTTTAACTCCCCAAATCCCCCTAAATTAAAAAAAAACGAAACGGTAAACATGCAGTATAGCATCGTCTGTATTCATAGGCTGTTATCGGTGGAGGATTATAATCATGGTCACTATTTGGTACACAAGATTCAAGATCTAGAATCTAGATCTAGTTCTACTACATAAACAATAAAAGACGAAATTAAAACATATATTAAACAATAGCCCAGATTCTAAATTTAAACTAGATTTATTCTTAAAGCTTATAATGAAAACCCAAACAACAAAGCTGATGATAACGATAACAACAACAATAATTATCAAATAATAAATAATCATTAATCATGATAATCACAACAACAACCGACAATATATACATATTGAACAGCACATGTGGCACTAAATATGTGGTAGCAAGAGCATATATATAATATTCAGAAAATCAACTGAGGACGATCGCTCACGCATTTCTATGTTTGGAAAACATAAATTTGGGGGTTCTGTGATGTAAACTTTGATAGTAAAACGGTTTCAAAAGACACACCCCCTGACAAACACGGAACCCGTTGAACTCGTGACGGGCCCCGCGGCAACAGCACAGGGTCAGCACAGGCAGCGGTCAGTGGCTTGGCTAGCCCACTGGGGCATTCCTGCAGGTAGCGAAAGTATGCCAACGGTCGGGAATCGCTGGCGAGCGGCACAAACACAGAAAATAGCGGTTAAACAATACACGGCATACAGGATAAAATTCGAAATTGGACTGAATAAACTAGCCCTAGGCCTAAATTAAGTGCCTACGCCTAGCCTACTGCAGTTTTTATCTGGACGAATTCAATATTTAGCTATTCCCTCTCAGGGTAGTGACACAATGGAACAGTCTCCCAGACTCGGTAGTAAAAGCACCATCAGTGAATACTTTCAAGAGTCTTCTAGACCGACACTGGAGTAACCTACCAATTCTGGTGTATAGTATAGTATAGAGCAGTATAGCCCCTCCTGTCAGAGTCCTGCAGTGTTAGCTAGGCCGCAATCGCCACACATGTTGCTTTATTGAATTGGGAAAAGAGACAATCATGAACAGTACCAGGCCTTAATTTGGCCTCAAAGTGTAAAGTCACTTTAGTCAGGTCAATAGGTCAAGGGTCAGCCAATCAGCTTACGGCTTCAGTCAGTCAGCTTCTTACGGCGAGTAATGGATCATGACCCTATCTGGTCTAGATCTAGATGTCTAGAATCTAGATCTAGATCTAGTATAGATTCAAGTCTAGTGGCCATGATTTATGATTATATATTATATATTAATTAATATAATCAATAATAATCCTGTAATGAGTGTAAATCCTCCACCGATACCTCAATACACTCTGACTCGAATAGGCATACCCATATGATAGACGCTATACTGCACATTCTCCACGAACTTGTGCCTACAGAGAGTCTAGATCTAGGTATAGAGATAGACTAGATTCTAGATCTAGAATCTAGATCTAGATCTAGATTCTAGGTCTAATTAATCTAGATTTCTTCGTACTCAGTTTTGTTTTCACTTCAATGCTGGTTTATCTTATCGGCCTGCCGGCGTCATCCACTACATCCACGTCCAGTCCAGTGATAAACGAATTACAGAGTAGTCTCCCTGAGTTTGTGAGAAGAGAAAAGGAGGTTACTCAAATGATTTTGGAAAATTTTTGGCAATGAATAATTATTCCCCTTCTATCAACGATCGTTAATTAATACGCCTATTTACTAGTTACACAAAAAGACATGCTTGTATACACATACACACACAAACACACACACACACAAGCATACACACTTTATGCGCACATGTACATGTTAGAAACGTTTTTTAACAATGTAAATAGTTACAGTTGCATGCACTTATATACCAGTACTTTAAAATAAAGTTGTCCTTTTTGTCTTAGTCTTCAGAATAGCTGACAAACTCATCTGAGTATTATTCTTGTCAACGCGCCTAAAGTAATTGGTTGATTTAGTACATGTATTTTTTTTTTATTAGTGCTATTTCAAGTGGTAGAGGACGAAAAAGACTTAGGAGTGCTAGACGACCAAGAACTGAAGTTCTCAAAACATTGGATGCCAGTGATTAAGGCAATACAATTCAATTCAAAATGTGTTTTTTTAATTGTAGATTGATTCATAAAAACATAGACAAAGTATTACCCTGAATAGTACGTGTAAACCCTTTTGTGTGTGTCTGTGTGTGTGTTTCGTTTATTTGTTGTTTTGTTTTGTTTGTTTTTTTGTTTTTGTTTGTTTGTTTTTTTGTTTGTTTGTTGTTGTTTTTTGGGTTGTTTTGTTTTGTTTTGTTTTTTTTTGTTGTTATTTTTTTTTTTTGGTTTTTTTTTTTTTTTTTTT
>JBCHJU010320579.1:0-14710 GCA_039654505.1 Plocamopherus imperialis
CGATGCTATCAAATGCTTTCTCATAGTCAATGAAATTCACTAGCAAAGGGGAGTTCCATTCTAATGATTGCTCTGCGGTGATTCTTAAAGTTGCTATTTGATTTGTGCAAGAGCAATCCTGTCTGAAACCTGCTTGGTTGTCTCTGAGATGACCATCTGTGGCTTCACTGATCCTTTCTAACAGTACCCTGTACTTTTCCTGGTATCGAAAGTAGTGTGATGCCCCTGTAGTTGTTACAGTTACTAAGGTCCCCCTTTTTAGGTAGCTTTACCAGATGTCCCTATCTCCAGTCTGCTGGGAAATCTTCTTCCTACCATACTTTCACAAATAACTCATGTAAGATGTTTACTCTCATTGGTATATTAGCCTTTAAGGCTTCTGGTGGAATAAAGTCTGGTCCTGCAGCTTTGTGGGAGTTAAGTTGCCTTACAGCCTTGGCTATTTCCTCCTTTGTTGGTGGTTCACAGCTAATAGAGAGGTTCTCCGAAGATGGCATGATTTCTAGTGGATTCTCAGGGGCAGGGCTATTTAATAACATATCAAAGTGTTCTTTCCATATTGCTAGTTGCACATCCCTCTCCATGATAGCATTTCCCTGGGCATCCTTTACTGGCATCTCTGCCCTTCCCCATTTGCCTTCTAGTCTCTTCATTGTTTGTTGTAGCACTCTCATAATATGCACATTCTGTGCTGCTGTCTCTGCATTCTCAGCTATCTCATTAATGTAGGTTTCTTTGTTGTAGAAATGTAGGTCCTTCTAATGTAGGTCCTTATTGATGCTTTTCTTCACTTCCTTATTTGCCTCTGCTTATTCAAGCTGTGCTAGTTCACAGCTATTGTCATTTACCTTTGCCTTCTTGCTTCTCCTGGTTCTCACCTTGTCCAGAATTTCACCTGCATTAAGCAATTCATCTGCAGTTTCCTCATTATCAACAAACTGGGTATCTAACCTCACGACGTTATAAATACATTTTTTTGACAAAAACATACTTCTACTTCTAGCCTACTGAACAGCATTTAGGTTGACTATTCATGAAGATAAAATTAAATTAAGACTACCCGTATAAACGAAAATAATTTTTTTGTCTCTCCTGTAAAATTGCTCGATCTGCAGATAGCCAGTTTGGAAAGTACAGAGACATGTGCATGTATTTGGTTTTTTAGGACTAGATCTAACCATCTTGTATGCAAAGACAGATTCATTTTATTCTCACCTAATGAGTTAGTTATAATATTATTATTATAACATCAGTCAGTTCACAAATACTTCAGGAGCAACAAGGGCTACATCCATGAATTGCCATGTCCATTAGGGGTGAAAACAATAACGGCCTGCCATCTGTCTCAACCACTTGGTGCTAGGCTGGCTGGTTTCTTGTCAAGCACCTGAGGATTAATTGAAGGCTACATTAAGAAAGTAAAATTTAAAGCATGGTTCCACATGAGAGGAGGACTTTAAACAATGATTACCAACTTAATGATACAGTGGTTTATGTATTACCTCATAAAAAACAACAAACAAACAAGCAAAATCCTATGTACAAAAATGCGCACAAGCAAAATTAACACTCGACACTTTACCCCTTCCCCTTTTCCCTGCCAAAAAAAAAAGCAAAAAAATACCACCACACAACTCAATTAAAAAAACAAAAACAAAAACAAAACAAAAAACAACAACAAAAAACTAAAAAAAAAAACAACTCCACCGCAACAAACCACCAAACAAGAGCATGGCAAAAATAAAAAAAAAGTTAAATAACATCTCCCTCCTCATTCCCCACAAAAAAAACACAAAAACAAACAAAAAACAAACAAAAAAAAACAAACAAAAAAGCCCAAAACAAAAACAACAGACCAATTTAAATCCTAATTACCCGTCAGTAATCCATCCATCCAATACTGTGTGTGTCCAGTGGAAATGGAAACACTACCGGCTTACCATCTTACGTAACCACTTGGTGAGCTGGTTTCTCGCCAAGCACCTGAGGATTAATTAAAGGTTATATAATGTGAAAAGAAAAAAAAATAATTGCATGATTCTACATGAGAGTAGAGCATCAAAGAATGATTACCAACTTAATGATACAGTGATACATGTCGTATTAGTTCCCTCATAAAAAACAACAAACGAACGAACAAGCAAACAAAACCCTGTACAAAAATACCCAAACAAAAATACCACTCGGCCTGACCTATCCCCACTCAAAAAAGAAACCAAAAACCCCACACATGTAGAAAAAAAAAGAAACAACAACCAACCAAACATATGCAGGGAAAAAAACAACAAAAAAACAAATAAAAAAATAACATCAAAACCCTCAAAGCAATTTAAATCCTAGATAACCTTCAGTGATCCATCCAATGCTGTGTGTATCCATTGGGGTGAAGCTATACTAACAGCTTGCCGTCTTCTTAAACCACTTGATGCCACACTGGCTGGTTTCTTCTCGACCACCTGAGGATTAATTAAAGAATACATCAGGAAAGAAATTGTTTGGCATGATTCTACATGAGAAGAAGACTTGAAACAATGGTTACCTACGTAATGATTCTGTGATCCATTGTCATGACCTACCCATCTCATAAAAGACGGCAAATAAACAGAGAAACAAAGTCCTACACAAAAACATCTTAAACAAAAATAATACTCAATTAAAAGCCCTACACACAAAAATAACTGCATGCAACAAACTAAAAAAATGCTAACAAACAAACAAACGCACGCACAGAAAGAATAAAGGAAAATACAACAAATCCCCCACCCAAAAACAAAATAAAAACAAAACAAAAAACATCCAACATAAAACGCACCCAAAACAATTTAAATCCTAGATAGCTGTCAGTGATCCAAACAATGCTGTGCGTGTCCAGAGGCATGATTCCACATGACAAGAGGACATGAAAACCTAATGATACAGTGACACATGTCATTGTGTTACTCACGACATAAAAACAATAAAAATTGAACAAAAACATCCATAAGTAAATATAGTACCCGCCCCAGCACAAACTCCCTTCTCCCACCCGTCCACCCTTGCCCCTGTTCATAAAAAAGCCCACCCCAAACAAACGAAACAAATCAAATCAAGCACACGGCAAAAAAAAAAGAAGAAAGAAACACCCGAACCCACCCCCCCCCCAAAAAGGCAAAAACAAAATCAAAACAACAACAACAACAACAACAACAACAAGAAATAACCGGAAACCAAACAAAACAAAAAAAGCCAACACACTAAAAGGCCACAAACCAATTCCCAAACCCCTGTTCCCCGCAAAAAACAAAAAAAAACAAAAACAAAACAAAAAAAAACCCGAAACAAATCAAAGGAAAACAAAACAGACAAAAAGCTAACACAACAACCCTCTAACCAGCTTAAATCCTAAATACCATCCAATGATCTGTGTGTGTTCAGTGCGGGGGGGGGGGGGAGAATAATAACGGCCTGTCATCTTACAGAACCACTTGGTGCACTGGTCGTTTTCTTATCAAGCACCTGGGGATTAAATAAAGGCTACATAAGGAAGCCTGGACTCTCAAAAGGCAAGGTGAGAAGAGGATAAATGCAGAAGACATTATTGTGGTTTTATCGGAGAATGCTAAGAATAAGCTGGACCGAAAAAAAAAATTAAACGAAAGTGTCCTTAAAGGAATAGGTACAAAAATGAGACTGCTATTAGAACTCAACCAAAGAAGACTCCGATACATTGGACATGCAACAAGGTACAGCAAAACCAGTTTGATGGCAACCAACCTGCAAGGAAATACTTAGGGAAGGAAGAAAAAGGAAGGACCATCAGTTTCCAATGGTTATCGGTACCAAATTAATGGTACATTAACACATGTACATGTATTACTCACGTAATGATTAACAACAATCGAACAAAACCCAACACAAAACCACATACAATAAAAAATAACACTCATCATCCCACCCCCTCCTTCACCTCCACCCCCCCCCTCTCCACCCCACCCACATCCCCTTCCCTCACCCCAATCTCCACCCTACTCAAAAAAGCAAACAAAAACATGAACAAGTAAAATAAGAAAAGAAAAGAAAGACAGAGATAACCACAAACCAACCACTCCCCCCCCACACACACCCACACACACCGCCCAAATATAAAAAAACAACAAAAAACAAAACCCACAAACCAATTTAAACCCTAGATACCCGTAAGTGATCCATCCAATGCTGTGTGTGTGTCCAGTGTGGTGAGGCTATACTAACAGCCTGCCGTCTTCCTCAACCACTTGGTGCCACGCTGGCTGCTTTCTTGGCAAACACCTGAGGATTAATTAAAGACTACGTTATGAAAAAAAAATCATATGGCATGATTCTGCATAAAAGGAGGACTTGAAACGAATGGTTATCGGTACTAACTTAATGATACAGTGACACACCTATTAGTCACCTCATAAAAACAAACAAACAAACAAAGCCTTGACAAAGACATGCAAAAGCAAAAAAGAAACCAACCCCCCCCCCCCCATTCCCTTCCCTCCCCACACCAACGCTAAGGAAAAAAACGCAAATAACATCGCACAATAAAAAAAAATAACAAAACAAAAACAAAAACAAATAAACACCGAGGCAAAAACAAAGAAAAACCCCGAACAACACCCCCTTCCCCGCAAAAATCCAAAACCAAAAACAAAAAACAGCAAAACAAAAACAACACAAAACCCACAAAACAATTTTAATTCCCAATAACCCCTCTGTGATCCATCCAATACAGTACTACGGGTTTACGGGGGTGGAGATCATAACGGCCCGCCATGCTCTCTCCACCACTTGGTGCGCTGGCTGGTTGTCATTCTTGTCAAGCACCTGATGATGAAGGGAAACGTTGGGTCCACATTCATGGAAACAATCACAAATAAAAAAAAATAATAAATAACAATAAGAAAGATAAAAGGACCAAAAAAAAACAATAACTCGGAAAAAAACTATAAACAAGCAGCAAAAAGATAAACAAAAAAACAACAACAAAACAGCAACAACAAAAAAGCGGAAACAACGGCCTCAAAAGAAGAAACAAAAACAACAATAAACAAACATATACCAAAAACAAACAATTGACAACAAAGACAATTTGTAGACTGCAATCTATTGGACTGCGCATACACCCAGGCAAATGCTGTAAATAAAGAACCAATCAAGGTAAAGGACCATGATCTAGAAGAAGTCAACACCTTCACTTATTTAGGAAGCATTGTGGACGAAGCCGGAGGCAAGAAATGCATTCAATTCTCTAGGGAAGATTTGGAAAGACAGAACTATCTCAACACGCACCAAATGAAGACTATTCAATTCCAACATAAAATCAATTTTGATATGTGGCTGTGTGACATGGAAATTCCAAAATGCCCCCTGAACAAGCTCCAAACCTTTGTAAATTCATGCCTAAGGAAGATCTTGAGAATTACATGTAGATGGCCAGATAAAATTCGAAATGAAGAGCTGTGGGAAAGAACAAGGCAAATGAGGATACCTGAAGAGTGAGGAAGAAAAAGGTGGCGGTGGTTAGGTCATACTGAGGAAAGAGCCAGGAAACATCACGAGGCAGTCAGTAAAATGGAATCCCCGGGGCCAGAGGAAGAGAGGCAGGCCCAGAACAACATGAAGGAGGTGCATTGAATGGGACATGGAACGGGGAGGATATAGCTGGAACAAGTTTCAGAAACTTGAACAAGATAGAGGTAGTAGGGGGGCTGTCGTTAGTGGATGAAAAAACATTGATGACTGATCGTCCCTTTATACATTCCACTAGGCACAGACTAGTCTTCAGTGGAGCGGTTTTTTTTCTTCTGTGAGACATGCAGGTGGGGAGGATTGGTCCAGTGGTGGGCTAGTCCTCCCCATAACAAAAGAGGTTCTCCGGCATCAGTGGGGAGAACACGCCCACTTTATTTTTATTATTTTAAGATTGTTTAAAATTAGGATTAAAATTAAAGTGCATTTTATTGATTTATGAAAGTAGTGTTGTTTTAACAAAAAAACAAAAAACAAAAAAACAACAACAAAAAAAAAAACAAAAAAACATTGATGCATTGAGTGTGTGGCGTAGCTCTTTCTAGATTTAGAGCTAGGGCCGTGTTTTTCTTCAATCAGCGAACAGGAAGCTGTAATAATACGTTTATTCTCCCTGTTTTGCAGGAAAGATGGCCAGTGGCTACGTCCGCAAGCATCCACACCGTGGAGGGATTCAACCCCAGAAGTAATGCAACGTGGGTATTCCACGGGCGAACCTTGACAGCGACGTGATGAAAGCATCTCATTGAATCTCAAGACTTGCCCCTTGATTCCATGTACTCAACGCACAAGTCTTTGCCAAGGATCAAGAAGACATGCTTACAGACTACCTTGTTCGTTTTGCAAATATATTTGCACATGAGTTGGTCCGACAACATCAAGGAATGGACCGAAATGACAACAGATGAAGTCAAAAGAACAGCACACGATAGACAGGTATGGAGAAGGCTGTCACTTTCTTCTGCCCCCAGGTCCACCCGCCGACGAAAGTCAAGGGATGAGTGAGTGAGTGTGAAATATGTTCCATGGTCTCAGAACAAAAACCTTGCGTCCCCTCGATTATGAACTAGCCAAGACAAACAAAGCACATTACCCAGCAACGTGAGATAAAGAAGAAACGGCTGGGAAAGACGGGTATCTCGGCTTCATGAGACGTCAAGTCAAGGAGAGAAACTGAGGCTTCGTCAGCCAGAGGCTACCTCTTTGTACCTTTACCACTGCCTTCAACAGGCACACCGTGGGGACTTACCGCTATTTCAATTTATTGGAGGAGTCATACCGAGAACTAGGAGTCAGAAGAGTGGTGCCCAAATTTTGAACTTAGTCGAAACTGGCATCACAACTGTCCATAAAATTGGCCAGGTGACATCGGGGGAAAGGGGAGAGTTGGTGACAATATGCTGTATTGTGTCAGCATCATCAGGCCAGAGCCTCCCTCCAGTGCTCGTGCTTCCAAGTAAAAATCTGAAGGATGCAATGATGAATAGTGCCCCTGAAGGATCTTTAGGACTGGTCCACTCATCAGGATGGATGACGAAGGAAAACTTTCTTTATGTTGTCACAAACACATCATTCATCACACACGGCCCACAAAGGAACGGCCAATCATCATCACCATGGGCAATCATTGGACAACCATGAAAGCCATATTTCTTACGCACGAGACACCGGAACTCCCAAATCAAAACAACATCCGTATCATCACTTTGCGGCCCCATACATCCAACAAAAGACAGCTAACCATTGAATATTGATACGAAGTGTTTTTGGCCCGATGAAAGCTACTTTCAGTTTCAGCAGAAATTGTGATGCATAGATGATGACTTGAAATAGACGGCTTCCTTCTAATCCTAGTGCACATCATGAGTCTTGTACAACTCTTGTACAAGAGTCTTGTACAAGGCCAAAGTCCACAAGCATCGCCTTGAGGATTATTGATCTCAAAAGACAACCATTCACACATCCTTTGCAGCAAATTAAGTCATGCCTCGTAACCGATTCCAGGATATCCTGTCCATGTTCCACCTGAATGACAACACACATTTCACATCATTCCTCCCATAGGGGCAGGACATGATCCCATGTATCAACTTCGCCCGTTCTACGACCATATCAGGAATGTGTTTCTTTCTCACTGCGTTCCTGAAAAGAACATTTCTATCGACGAAGCAATGTGAGGGTAGCGAGGGAAACTCCGCTCCAAAGTTTATATAAAAGACAAACCTGTTTCACGCGGCATCAAACTGTACATGCTCACCGACAGTGAAACAGCTTACGTGTATACCTTAGAGGTCTTTGCAATGGACTGCACGCTTGTGTCGGCAGCAAACCACATCACGATGTGTGTATGCGACACTTACAACCTCTTCTTGGTAAGGGTTATCACCTTTACGTAGACAATTACTACACACTACACGTCAATTCAGCTCGCCGATGAACTACAACAAAAAGAATACATCGTCCCTCTAAACACGAACTTGCATAAGCCACATTTTGTTACTTTTGCAGGAGAGCCGTTTAAAGTTTTGGACAACTTCTGCAACCTTATTGCGACTTAATTAAAAATCGGCTTTATATCCCCTATTCGTTGCTTGATTCCTTAGATTTTTACAGAGGAGAACATATGTGAGACAAGTAATCGAATGTTGATTCTAACTCGATTCCAGGTCACATGTGGCTTACGCTAGTACATGTTTTGAGGGACGATATGGACACATTCAAGTACAAGTGGGCTATCCCACATTTTCAAACATCACAGGTTTGAAGAACAAGAGCACCAGTGGTCTGTCCTAAGTCACACAGAGAAATTTCGATTGCTTGGCTAATTTTTGGGGAGGTTTCATAATAGAATAAAACAAGGAAATTTTAACTCCTCCATGTGACTGAGGACAGCGCTCCAGTAACCAGTTAAACCAATACCCAGGATGATTTGATATATGGGATACCTGACTTGTACATATTGGATCATTGTAAGTCCTGCTGTCATTTTCTCCTCCTTTCTAAGAAGAAGTGTGCAAAGAGGGTTTTGTTTTGTTTTTTTTTTTATTATACTCTTAGGTTTTGGACAGGGTTTAATATCAACAGAACAATAGCTATTGCATCAATGGGATCTAATATTATTACATAATAATTATTTTATTATGGTTTGCAGTGAAGATCACTCGAAGAAGCTTCATATTTTACTGAATAAACAGTCTTTGTCTGTGAGAAATAATTCAAATGCAGACCTATTTTTATTGGAAATTCATTTGTTTTCCTTTTCTGTCCCCCACCTTCATTGTACCACTGATCAGCAAGGCCAGTTATCTTAAGGACCATGAGAGTATGCCAAGACTTAGTGGAATCCATAGCTGGAGAAGTTGTCAAGTCCAAAAAAGTACTCTGCGAATCTCTCATGCCAGTGACTCAGACAACATTGACCATCTTTCCCATTTATGTACAGCACACAGACTGTGTACAAGGGATAATGTCCTATTTTCTGGCGCTGTTTCAGAGTTTGAGAGTTCAGATGGGCATTACTTTTACTGAGAAAGTCATCCACACTTTTATGAATGTTTTTTCAAGGTATGTATGTACTTAAAGTGGACACAAGAAAGATATTACTCCTGAGAAAGCAGTTTATATATATTCTAAACTGAAAAGTTCAAGTTGTTAATTGAATTATATGATCCAGCATCTAAAAATATTCAATGTTTTATGTGTCAGGTAAATAGAGTGTTACTTTGAAGCGCATTTCTGTTAATCAAGTGTTGTCATTTTTAACTCGGTGTCACTGTAAGCAATTAATTGGAAATTGAAGTTGAATTATACTTGTATGTAAGTTGAGAGACGAGTTGAATTGTTTACTTTGTAGGTAATCATCTTGGTATAGAGTACAAAACTTGTCAAAATAGATATAAATTCCTCTTACAAATACCGTGGAAACCATTCATAACAGGCCTGGTTATAGCAGGGATCTGGATAAATCAGGGCTTTTTCTATCCCTGTTTTTCCCCTCTTTGTCTCTAGTAATATCGGTGATAACAGTGATATGAAATAGCGGAATTAGTTATTGCAGGGATATAGTGAGAGGGGCCCTCACAACACAGATCTGGGCCGTGAACCCTGCTCAGCAAAAATGTTGATTATCGATTGATGAAACATCTTCCAGTCTTGTGCATGACACTTTGCAAATCACACACCGCATATTGTAGCCAGGCCTACAAAAACCACCACCTAATATCATCATATAGGCCACTAGGCCTGGCCTACACACAGCATGCAGTACCTCTCGTATAATGACCTCTCTCTTCCCACGCATGCCCACGCACACACTTGGCTATGCCCAGCATGTCTCCATGTTTGCCAAGCGAGTTGTACACACACACACTGAATGCACAGAGAAAGCTCCGCATACCGCATACCAAATCAAGAATTTCTTGACCTGTCCTTATCTCCCTTGATATCAGATATAACAGGGATTGGATATAACAGGGTTTTGGTATTGGTCCCATCATTCTTGCTATACCTGGTTTCCACTGTTATCTCATTCGGTCTTACTTGATCAGACTTTTTAATTTTTTGTAAATTGATTAAATAAAAAAATCGGTTTTGCTTCTTTCCATTTCCAGAGATCTCCTTTCCCAAACCATCCATCAAGAAACCAGTGATGCTTTTAAAGTCATAGAAAAGTGTGTATATTATGTTCTTACTCTTTTGTTCTGATGTTTACCCATATGTGAGTCCACTGATAATGGAATTCAATGGCTGTATTTTGATTCCAAATTCAGAGCAATATATTTGATTTATGTGTAGAAATGAAGTAGGAAAATTATCTTTGTCTTCTCATTCAATAATTTACAGGTTAATCTGGCCTCTATTGACACAAATGTGAAGAAAAATGCAGATTAGTTTAAGTTAAAGACTAAACATGGAATATTCAAGCTGCATTCTCATTATTATTCTGTTCATTCCAGCTTCTTAAAAATTCTTGAATTGATTGTGCAAGACCCAGGATCACAGTTCAAGGCTTTTTTGCCACAAATAATTTCATTAACTCTGGAAGAAGTTTACCCTATAATTGCTCCAGTAAGTGTAAACAATGGTGTTTTGTGTGCTCGTTTTTAGTTGTTATTTTTTTCTGCTGAAGGTAGCCACAGTATTTAATCTATGACCCAACTTATTTATAAACTTCATTTCAAAAGATTTTAGGAATAATTTCTGATGCTATGATATTTATGTACTTTAACTCATTTAGCTTAGTAATATATTTATACCCACCAATATTTCACTTATTAATGAGATAATTATCAATAATAAATCATCTTTTCATATCAAATTGAATACAATGATTGAAAACCATTAGAATTATATGTTTATCCAGTTGTAATCTTCATAGATTATGTAATGTTTTTGTTTGCTTTTGTTTTTCAACAGCGCCAGTCTCCGGACATAAAAAGCCAACTATACAAATTGTGCCATGAAATTCTTGTCAATAACTGGAGATACTTTTTTAAAAGCTCAATTCTTGATACCTTGAAGGAATCAGGGGACAATTTAGAAAACAGTGCCCAGTTCTTATCTATATTGCAGGTTTGAATTTTAAATTTCAACTTTGATCTTTCCTAGATTTTTAATTCTGAAGATATCCTACTTTACAGTAATTACTTTTAGCACACAAGACTATAATATTACTTTCTAGTTTCTTCTTCTCATTCTAATACATGTATACGTCTACTATCCAGGGTGCTGCATGTATGTTTTCTGTCTTTTTGTTCATCTTTCTTTCTCTTTATCTCTTTTGTTTGTCAACAAGTCTGCCTGCTTGTTCATCTGTCTCACTGTCCCTGTTGTCTATGACTCTGCCTGCCTGCCCCTCCCTCCCTGTGTATGAGCACTTTTTCCTTTACGAAGGTAGCCCTCATGAATACAATTGCTGTGATCATTTGAAAACCTTACAACGTCATTTTTATTGTTATTTTTCCTGCTTATGAATTTCATTGATTTCTTTTTTTTTCAGGCTTATGGTCAGTCGTTTCTACAAACAGATATTGGAATTTTTCGACAAAATTTAGAATCTTTAGAAAATTTACAGTTTAAGTGCAAACTGTACAGCAAGGTAATCTACATTATTTTCATCATTATTATTATTATTATTACTATTACTTTTGTTGTTATTATCTTTATATCACTATAACTATAATACTTAAGTGATTTAACATTATGGTTAAAATTTATAAATGTGGTCATTGTGATTAAGACATACAACTAAGATAAAAGCTCTTAAGACTAGTTGTTTTGAAAAAGGCAAGTCAGTTTTAGGCTTGTGCTAAAGATAGGGAGATTTCAATTTTCCTCGGTATTTATATTGATAAAGTTGTGTATAATTTATAGTGACCGTTTCATCAGTAGAATAATTTTGTAAAGCTATGATAAATTTTCATGTGACTGTTTTTAACTTGTAATTTAATTAATGAAAGATGTCAAAACTGATGGATGAGTCAAATAGAATTGGTTTTTAATCATTCCTTCACCTTTAGTTTCAACCAGTCATCCACCAGGATCTATATCCTCCTCATGATTGCTTATTAAGCTTTGTATAAAATGTTTGTTTTGTTGTTTTTGTTATTATTATTATTATTATTATTATTATTATTATTATTATTATTATTATTATTATTATTATCGTTATTATTACTTTTATGTCATGTCATAAATGGTCAATTTTTATATTTCAGAAAATATTCCGTGATGTAATGTGCCACCAGTTTTTGAAAGTATTATTACAAGTCTTGATCCAGAAGTCCCATAATTTACTGCAAGAGGAGATTGTTATTTCAGTATATAACATGGCTGCTGTTGACTTTGATGACTTCTTTTCAAAGTTCCTCCCTCAATTCCTCACATGCTTTGAAGGCCTGGATAATAATCAAAGAAGTGCCTTGGCTAAAAATTTCAAAATTGATACGGTAGGTATAAACATATAATTCTTGATTTTTTTTTCAGGAGATGTATAATGAGTAAATCATCCACTGGCTTTTGTAGATTGCATATATCAGATGGGTTTAAAAACTGGCGTAGGACTTTGTATGGCGACACAATGTAAACTATGAAACAAAAATTATTGAAAATTCACACAATAAAGTAACAGTCCTATTTTCATTGCATACCAAATTTCACAAGAATCTATCGGGTGGATTTTAAATAACAGTGAATTAATATTGAAATAAAAATTGGCAAATGTTCTTACTGTTTTGTGTTAATTATGGAAGTGACAGGAAAGATAAGCACTATTACGATTTTATCTTGTAGGCTCAAAATAGTGTTGATTCTCAATTTGGATCTATAATCTAGATCAAGATTTAAATCTAAGTGTAGAGTTTAGATCTAAAGCATTAAGTACTGTATATACCTACGATTCAGGTTAGATATTTGAAGAATGCGATACTGTGAGGCAGGAGAGAATATTTAATTCAAATTCACTCGTAAAAATGGACTGAACGATTGTAAATTCTGTTTTTAATTGATCTTTTCCCAGTAGAAATGTTATGACAGTAATCTTGAGTCGTTTACTCTCGTTAAAAATAGTTCTGAGCATCGAATGTGTCATTAAAAAGTTTGGCCTATCAGCTATCACAGTGTCAATATTTGGTCCATTGATAGAATCACACTCAAAATTTGATCTCGTTTTTATTTCTTTATGGAATTATACATTTGTCACATTAGCATACAAATATTTTTTCTAGATCTATGCCAAATTTCAATGTCCTCTGTAAACGGGATAGGGAGTATAGGGCATCAAAGTTCCTACGCCATTTTTTTAAACCCACCTGATATAGATCTGTGTCAATTTGTGCTTTGCTGAAGAAAGTAAAAAGATAATTATGTACACTTAATACAGGAAGTTTAACAAATCTTTTGAATGAAAACTACAGTTATGTTTTAACCTCTGCCATCAATTTCAAGCCCATTTGCTGTATAAAAAAACAGACCTGTAAATTTTCCGCCAATTGGCGGAAATCCGCCAATTGCAAAATCGACAAAAATTAAGAAGGGTAAAGAGAGCCCCTTTGCCAAAACGCGGGGATCCAGCCTGGAGTCGATGTCCCTCGTCACAGGCAGTGGGCTAGCGAGGAAGCCGTCTAATAATAGATTTATCGATCCTCCGTTGCGTACTGTCTGTGCCTCTCTTTCGCTTTGCCACACACCCCGCACACTGAAACACACGCGTGGCTCGCTGAGCGAGCGTCTCTAGTTCGTCACAGACACACATACACAGCTCTGTGAATATAGGGTGAAATAGTGACTTTAATTAGGGTGTATACTGTATACCTCATTGAAATAGTCTATATTAGGACATGCTTAAAGCTAAATCTAGAAATCTGTGCTGCCGAAGTCTCCTACTCACTCGAGAACCGCTACGACACGTCTCTTTATTAGATTATCCACTGTAGACGCCTGGATCTACGCTTCGTTATACGGGCCGTAACGGCTCAATGACGATTCTCAAAAGTCAAATCCTTCGACAAGATTATCGACCAACAAATTTTAAAGTGGTTTTTCATTTTTTTAATATATGATTTTTTTTTACATGTAAAACTTAAGTTAAAACATCGGCGTTTTAAAGCCAGCAGCGATTTTTATGACGTCAGAACTGAATTTATGCGACTTCAAAGGCACTTCGCGATGTTAACGCGCATCTGACCAATGGCCAACCAGGTGGTAAATGATGTCATTTTTTCATCAAAACAAAGAAAATTTAGTGATTTTAACCAAAATTTATTAAAGCTGACATGATTTACTGTGGATTTGAGGCAAAAATTGGTGTGAAGGGGAAAAATGGAGACAATGAGTCTTAGATCTATTGATCACTTTATGGACCAAAACGTGACGTTCGCGTAGCTCTCAAAAATATTATTATTTATTATTTTTTTTTAGATTTCATGGCCCATTTCTTGTTTTTCCTCTTTATTTATGTGTTTAGGTTTATGATTGGAAAAAAAATATGAATTTATTTGCCCTTCTTTGTGAAAGATGAAAGAACTCTAAACAAATACAGTAGTTACCGCATAATTGGACGCCGGCTCAATGGACGTTTCGCCTTAGTGGACGTTTTTCCAGTGAAACGGTATTTTTATTATCAAAATCACCCCTCTAATTGGACGGTCCAAAACCACAATTTCGGCTAATTGGACGT
>JBCHJU010321684.1:0-21056 GCA_039654505.1 Plocamopherus imperialis
TTGAATCTTTAAATGTTTTTGATTTACATTTCTATCACTCCAAATATCAAATAACACGTGTCACAATATGGTTTGGTTCTCTTTTTACATTTTATACATGTATGTATTCTTTATTATTTGCACATGTATGATGAGTGTGAATATATCTTTTGTCATAAACCAAATGTTTTTTCAACCAATTATATTTCTACTTTTACTTTATCCTAGCATACCCGAACAGGAATAAATTAGTATTGATATAAAGATACCAATGGATCCAACTTTATTTTTTGTTAGAGACAAAGCTTTGTAAAAGAAATTTAACGGCAAGAAAGGATGTTTTAACTTCAGGTTAAATCAAGCATACAATGTGGTAGACTGAATTTTGTTGAAGTAGCATTTTACATTTTAACTTTGTTTTCAAGCGAAAAAAAAAGGCATAAGTGTTGTAGAAAATATGAGTCAAATTACTCTAAAAGCATTTCAAAATATCTTTTTCCTCCTCCTGTTGTAAAAATTAGATGTGTTAACCCCTAACTTGCACTTTAGATAGTTATAATATTTCTTGAAACAAAAACCTCTTAAGTATTGAAATACAGTTGGTACATGTTGTTCTATTAATGAACATATTTTACAAACAAAGTTTTTTTTTTGTTATACTTAATCTATAACTCTTATATATACATGTATAACAAATAGTCAAATGACATATCTACTCTCAAGAAAAGTTAGTGTAGGTTAAAGATATACTGTCAATGAAAGTTAGGATAGAAAAACCAAACTAAACAACAGGACAGTATGGAATTTTCCTAAATTGCGCATTGACTTGTAGCAATAGTATGATTATCAACTGACAAGATTCAAGCGAAAAAATTTGCTAATTTGCCAGTTTTAGCCTAGTAACTTTGATAAGAACTGTGTTTACTAACAATTCTTAACATCACGAATTATTATACCGGTGAGAAATTTTATTCTGATTTATGTACCAGTACATGGGTAAACACTGGCAATATTTTCACAGTATTTGTTGCTCATTTGTTTGTCAGTGGCCTGCATTATCCTCCAAGTGCATACTGTTGTCTGAAGGTTTTGTTCAATGTAATGGCAAAATCAATATCAAGTGTGTCCTCTCTCTCATTTTTCCAGAACTTTCATTACTGCCAATGCTGTGCCAACTCTGAATAATTCTGTGGATGAAGCATATAACTTCTTTGCTACGAAGAACCCCTTGGACCCAGATCTTAAAGCAGGTGAGGGGTCAATGTGATCTCAATAATCTCCAGGAACAGATTATTAAATTAGAAAATGGAAGATATGAAAAAAGTTGAATTATTGGTGCCTCAATTCTGTAATGTTACATGCATAATCTTAACCATGACTTTTTTTTTTTTTTGATGGTTCATGAATTTGTCGAAAAAGTATTTCAGTGCAAGTTGAATTTTACTTGACAAACTTATGGTCTTACATTATATTTGTAACACATGCCTACGTATCTTTCTGATAATCTCTCTGTGTATAAAGAGAACCTTTTCATGCATTCTTTTTTTTTTCATGTCAAAGAAATTTATCTAAAAACTAGGGTGGGTGTTTTAAAGAATATTTAGATTCCAAAAAACAAGTAATTTACATTTTAATCCAGCTTTTCCTTATAGCTTTGTGCCAATGTGCCAATTTTGCATGAACCGTTCTACACCTTATGGTCCCACACAACCGTTACCTTCATATGGTAATGCCCCCATTCAACCGTTACCTTCATATGGTAATGCTCCCACTCAACCTTCACCTTCATATGGTAATGGTCCCACTCAACCTTCACCTTCATATGGTAATGCTTAAAGGCAGAGTTGTAATTTCTTATTTTGATTTTACATTTTGTTCTTGAAAGCCACCATTCCAGCCTTCATTTCCATTTGGGGAAAAATAGTTTTTTTTTGTTTTTTTTTTGTTTTTTTTTTTAAGATTTCTGAATTTCACAAGTTTTGAAATGTCTTATATCCTTTTGAAGTTAAAATCCTGCAATTTTGTAACATTTTTGCCTGTTCATTTATTTAAATATGTTCACAATACTAATTTTATTAGTAAAGACCAGGGTTACCTTCTTACAGAATTTTCTTGGCCTCATAGTAAAATTAAATTCGTAATTTTTGCCATTTGCGATAAGATAGTTTTTTAATTGATTCCATCAAAGAAAAAAATGTTTCATTAGCATTCTTTACATCACACAATTTATATTTAAGATAAGTGTACATAGCAACAAACATCACAGTGATCTATGCCAGAAGATTTCTTTCAACACATGAAAAAAAAGGTAACTGTTGATCTTTTACCACATTTGCCCCAAGAATCAACATGCTCTTTCGTCATACACGAAAGACACTGCATTATTAACTTAAGGAAAAGAACTTTATTACAATGTTTCCTTTCCTATCTTCATTTATAATCTAAGATGGCAAAGTTTAATCTTTTTTTGTTAGTGAAAAGGCCTAGGCGTAGCTGGTGTCATTTATTTGTTATAACAATATTTTATATGAAACAAAGTGAACAAAAAGGACAAATAACTGAGAGAGCTTTGGAACATACCTTATTTGTTATTTTCAGTTTTGTCACAATGCTGCATTTCTTGTAAATTTCAGAGCCTGGACAAGCCTTTGCTCCTGGCTCAGAGGTGGTCAGGAGAGGCCCAGCCGATGTTCCAGCTTTAAATCTTTCAGGAGTCACAGGAGATGCACAGGGTGCATCCAGAGTCAGATTTAATGACCACAAGTAAGCGTGTCTCACAATCATAGAAGGAAAGAAAATTTATTGGGGTTTTGGGGGGTTTTTTGGTGTGTTTTTTTTGTTGTTGTTGCTTTTTAATGTTATATGCCTTGATGAAATGACACAATTATGAACAGGTCTTGAGCGGATCGTTTGCTTTTACTTATAGACTGGGTGCGAGGAAAAAACGTGCAGGACTTTAAGGGGCCCTAAGTCTCTTGAATTTTTAAAGATCAAAATAATATTTCATACAGACCTTAGTGAACTTATTATCAATAGGTACATCGATTTTAAGCAAAACATAAGCCAGCTTAATGTAATGCGATTAATTTTTACAGGTCTTCTCAGAAAACCTCATATCAACATTACATAAATTACTTACATGGTGCTCCAAAAAATTGTGCAACAAGTTGTGGTTTTTAAGATGATTTTTGCAATAAACCGATTTCTGTTGAGTTGTTTGCACTTTATTTCATCAAAATTGGTCCAGCAAAGGAGCAGTTATGCTCTACATAATGAGGCAAGTAACGCCCTAATCGAATGAGACTGCCATGGGGGTTGCCCTGGGGGAGGTCTAATTGAAAACTGACCATTGAAACGACCATGCTTCACTAAAGTTGATATAACTTTGGTTTGCGCGAACCAATTTGATTGGGATTTGTCTCAATTGACTCCTTATAATATTCTCTGCAATAGTAAGGGTTTTGTTAGCAATATCATTTTTAAAGCCGGCGACGTGCGACCTGGAACTGCAATTTTTGGAACACCCTATATACATAATTAATGCAACGTTGGTATGAGGTTTTCTGAGCAGACCTCTTAAAATCGTTGGCATTTCATTACTTTAGCTTATATTGTGTATAAAATTAGCATACATATTTATAATAAGTTAAATAAGGTGTGCATGAAATTTTATTTCAATCTACACAAATTGAAGAGAGATATGGCCCCTTAAAGTCCTACTTATTTTTTCCTCGCACCCAGTACTTGCTGGTACTTTATATGAAATGAAAAGTAAGCATTTTTGCCAATTAATTTTTTCTCCCAGTCATACGGTCATAAATAATTTATTCAGTGTTCTCACTAAACAAGAAGAAAAAAAAATTTACCATTCATTTAAGATCTATCACTTTAGCAATATTAATATTGTTCATCTCAGGGGAAGGCAACCTAACCCTGCCCAAGGCATGGTGTTTAGCACTGATGACGACAAAAAGAAAGAACAACGTCAAAATGCAGATGATTACAGACTTGAATTGGAGAGACAGATTGCAGAGAAAAAGTTGAAAGATAGACTCGCAAAAGAAGAACAAGAAAGGTTTTTACATTTTCTTTTATTTTCATGTTTCTGTTACTTTTCTCCTAATTAAGTGTTCTGTTGTCATTTGTAGACATATGATATAGATGGCTGGCTAGAATCATTATATGTGTTAGTCTCATCCCGCATCCCGCAAGCTCTTGAATCTTATTTGAAGAAAATATCAAGCAATATATTTAAATTTAAATATTAATGTACACATTTCTTCTCTCTAACTAAAGAATATTTTTGTTATCTGTTGCTATACTGAAACTTTCTTTATAAGAGTTTATGTTTTATAATTGTCATTGGAAACTCTTGTATTGGGTATTTACAAAATCATAGGTATGAGTTGAAGATGGAGGAAGAAGCCAGAAACTACGATCCATTTGGCAAAGGTGGAGGAGGAGCACCAATGCGAGATCAGACAGGAAATGTTATTTGTAAGTTACCTATGTCAACGTCCCCTTCTAGGTTATATCTCATTCCATACACATGTCACAAATCCATGAGCTTCAACATTATCTGAGCTCTTTAGCAATCTATTTTTATGGTTTTATTTTAATTTGTTTTTTTTCTGTTTTATACACCCAGATGGAAATGGAAACTTTCTTTAAGATTAAATTGTCTTCATAATTATGATTTGATGCAGATGCCTCTTAAAGTTCATCATCCCTAATAAGCTTCAAAGCCCTGAATGTCTTTAGATCTGAGTGGCTTTTTACATTTGAAATTGATAACAATGGTTTCTGTTTGTTTATAGATCCAACCTCCAATAATGTTCAAGATAAGTCACCAGACCCAATGTATCTTATTGTCATAAAACACAAGGAGACTGATTTATGACTTCTCTGATCCAACTGTTATTCACTTTACTTAGCTTCTACAATCTTCAATCTATTGAGTCTCACAGCCTTCACTATGAAACTCACCATCCTACTTTTGTGGCTTTTTTTGGTTTTTTTTTTTTTTTTTTTTCTTTTTTTTTTTTTTTTTTAGTCTTTTGAGTCAGTCTGCCACAAACAGGTTATATTGATTTCATATCTCAAAGTTTTTTATGTTGGTGGAATAATAAAAGAAAAACATTTATCGTTCTTCATCAGCTGACCTGAGGCAAATACGGAATGACAACAACCTTTCCATGACTAGAAGAACCGTCAAAAGTGACTTGTCTCCAAGGGTAGGGTTTGCCTTTGACCCAACCCCAGCTGGCAACACCTCAAGAGCAGCTAACAGTTATCGAGATGACCTTATTGGCCCTCCTCCCACTCAGACCACAGCAGACGGTGATCCATCTTTTGCCAGGGGCGGTCATGGCATTTTTGGAATGCCAAAGGTTATTATTTTCAAATTTTCCCTTCAGAAATTTTCAAAAGATTTCACTTATTCACCAATTTAAAGTTTTCAATACTGAGTCATACTGAGAGAAAGAGATGCACATTTAAAGGGGAGGCAACTGTGCCTGTTTCCTTTTTTTCAATTCCCTTGAAACTTGGTCATTTGAATGAAACAAAGTCAGTGTGAATAAAAACATTTTCCTTTTATTTTAATTTTTCAGACAGACGTTGAAAAGTTGCAGGCTGATAAGTACAAGCTTGAATTGAAGAAACAGGTGAGTCTAAATAATATCTTGGAATGTATTTCATCTGTATTTCATGTAATCTAAAATATTACATGATTTAAAAATATATTTTTGTTTTTGAGTACATTAAAGAATTTCCTGTGTTATCTTCTAAACTTCATGAATAACATTAGTTAATTTTTTCTTGAAAGCATTTTGTCTGATGGTTATCAGTATAGCACTCTTTGAGAAGGAAACTATGGTACTATAAACAATAGTGCAGATAATATATTTTCATTTTTCAAATTTGATTTGAAATCTTTTTTGTTCTCTTAAACAGATTGAGGAAAAGAGAGCTGAAGATCAGAGAAAGAAAGAGCTTGAAAAGATTGAAGCAGAGAGAGAACAGAGATTGCTAGATGAACAGAGAGCTCGGATGCAAGCAGAGTATGATGAAGAACAAAGGAGAATAATGGAGAAAAAAGAGGAGGCAAGTTTTATGTGTTATGAAATAACAGTTTTAGTAAACGTCAAAGGGAGAAGACAATCTAACACCTCAATGTTGACGTGGCTTTAAACTCACTTGATAAGCGCCTGTTGATAAATGATTGCCCAAAGCTCTTTATGAGCCTACTTTATTTTTAAATAAATGTATTTTCCAGGCTCGCCTTAAGAATGAAGAAATGATGAGGCAAGCTGAGGAGAAGAAAAGGGAACTTGAGAGACAAAGACGTGAGGAAGATGAGAGGAGGCAACAAGAGCTGAGAGACGCACAAGAGAGGGAATTGCTTGAAAGACAAAGGGTAGATTTTCTTCTGTCCAATAATATAACTTGTAGGTAGAAAATGCATGAAAACTCTGCTTGACAACCACCTACTCTATAAAATGTGCTTATCCTTACCCGACTTAACCCCAGTTATTATCGCAAATGTATTCCACTTTTATACTTGCGTTTAGTTTCCAAATGAATTTCTTAGGATAAATTCATAATAACGATTAGTTTTTCTTTTTTTTTTTATGTTTATTTCTCAGCTTTGACTAAACTCTGAAGCATTATAAAATTCCAAATTTCATGACAGCAACCAACAATTTACAAATTTGTTTCTGCAAGTAATCAGTCAGCAGCTTCTAGCTTTGTTAGGCACCTGTTACTCACAGTTTTAGAAAGAAAGAGAAGAAGCTTTTGAAATGATTCAATGTAAAAAAATAAAACATGAATAACCGATGTTTCATAGGCTGAGGAGAAAGAAAGGGGAAAGTCACCACCTATTCCTGCGTTACAAGGAAAGGATGGCAATGAGGAGCAGAAAGAGCAGAAAAGGGTAAACTGTTATTTGAACTTGGCTACAGTTTGCAGTTCTCACTGTATTATGTTGCAGTATTTTGTGTCTGTTTTGTTTGTTTTTTTCTTTGGGAACTGGAATGTAATCTCATTTCTAAAAACAGAGCTAATAGGTAAAGGGAATACTGTGTGTGTGTGTGTTATTATTTCCTAATCACTTTTCTCTGTCAAGTGTTTATTCACTTAAGTGGTAAGTCAACTTTTTTCCATTATCATTGAAGAATGAAGACCCTCAGTACTAACTCTGCTTTTATTTTATTTCATTTTTCATTTGCTCAATTCATTTTCTTAGAACCAATCCAAATTTGTAGGCTTTCAAATAATTCAGACAAGCTTTTGAGATATTTTGAGAAAATAGTCCCTCCAGAAATGTTACTTTATTTCTGTCTAAATGCTCATTGAGCAAGTAAAAATTTGAAGCACATATATTTATATTTGGAAGAATTATGAATCGAGGGTCGATTTTTGTCAGAGGAGGGTAAAGGAAATTAATCTTTTGTTTTAGGTCATTTATGTTTTAACGAGTCAAAAGTCACAGACCAAACTAATATTGAAAAGTAATTTGAATTGTTGTTGATCGTAACCCACCTGTTTAATGAGCAGTCAGGCAAATTATTATTTTTACACCTTAAATTCAAGAGCTTGGAAAGTAGGATATTTTCCTATCCGTGTCAGCTAATTAACCAATATTGTCTGATTGTCTAGAGTGACAACAGACTCAAATTTTCCTTATCACGGTGTCATTGTTCATTTCTTTTGAGTTTCAGTGCCATAATTTACAATTATTTTTTTTTACTGAACATTATAATCATGCTTCTTCATTTGTCCTAAATTTTATAATCTAACACCATTGATAGTTTTAGGGAGTTGTTTTCAAGTACATGGTTGTCTAACATTTAGATTGTAAATTTTCTGAAGGGTGGTCTTGACTTGTCAAGCATCATCCAAGGGTTTTTTCCCCTCATAAAAGCAGACGTTTTCTACTGAGATTTCACAGGCAGTTTTTGCAATTTTTTGTATCATTATTACCTGCATCTAATGCATTACATTGAAACAAAAAATCAGTTAAAAAAATGAAATTGGTTGGTACAGTCAAGACCACCAAATTGAATTTTGATGCTCAAGTCAAAATCTGAAAATATCAGAAAGTAAATGGAATAACTGCAAATTCTTTTTTACACTTTTGTATGCCCTCTTATACGGCATAATATACTTTGTTTATATTAACTGTGTTTAATTTTGATCGAAAAAATGCATGAAAATCTCTTTTGAAAATGAAAAATGTTTTTGTTTTAATTGTGCATTTAAAAAAAGCAATGGAAATTAAACTTATCAAAACCATCTAAATGTATTATCCAATGATATGTATCAGTCTATCTATATGCCATATGTCATCATTCTTATAAATATTTTCAAAGATTTTAAGATTTAAAAAATACTGGATGTAAGAATTAGTATTAATAGGAACTTTGAGAAAAATGGGTTTAAAAATCCAATGTTTTTATTAAACCTTGTTTGGTTTGACTAATAACAATGACAATTTTGAGGCATGTTATTGCAAAGCCAATTACTGTTCTTGATTCTAGAGTTGTTGAGGTAGCATTTTAGAGTGAATTTGATAATTGAATATATATGTTAAGTCTAAAACTCAGTCACAAGGATGATCCTTTAACATTTTGGCAATATGTTTTTTCCATTCATCACTGCTTCCTCTTATCCCTGTTATGCAATAACCCAGTATCATAATCCTCATCTTTTCTCCATATTATCATAGCCATTTATTATGCTCATGCATGTCTTCTTCAATACTAAGTAGCGGAAGTATTAGTAATGAGTCGAATTTCTTTTAAACATTCATTGTAAACCCACAGTTAAAATTGTCAATCAAAAGAGACATTTCATAATTTTGTAAAAAAAAAAAGTAATAATCTTGAAAACAATTCATCTTAAAGCACAATAAAGTAATATAAAATAAAGTCACAGCTAAAATCCAACTCTCCGTAGCTTTGCATCTGTTCTTTGGAGTACATGTAGAAATTAGCAAAGATGAAATCCATTTCAAAATCAATCATTTGCAAATCATTCGGCTTGAAAAATATATTATGATACTACATCACAATTGTTGATCCATTATTAGCATATTGGAAGCATGAATTCAGAGTCTTTTGTGGGACTCTAGAGCGCAACCTGTACTTTGATTCTTTTTGCCAGAATTGAAATTATTGTCTTCTGAATATGTTGACAATTTGATTATTTTGTACATGGTGTGACTTATTTCATTTTAATTCATAAAAAAAAAAGCCCAGAAACAATAATTGTTTTATAGTCAGATTTCCGATAGAAAAATTAAAGTAATTCTTTTGAGGGAAAGGAGAAAAACAGATAACATCCACATGCTGTGGCTTATGTGATCCTGTTAAGATAAAAGAGAGGAAACAGGGGTCAGCTTGATGTAAGCCCAAAATAAAGCATTATTTCCCTTTGTTTTTATGAGCTTCATCTTGTGATGTCTGTGTTTAAATAAAGAAAGTCTTGGAAACTCTTGAATTAATTGAGGGTAAAAATAAACATGTACTACATTTTTAGATATTTTTAAAGGTAAAGAGCCATTGTGATTTGATTCTTTCATTTTTTTTTTTTTTTCTTTTTGCAGATTTTTAATGTTTTCATTGTCATGTTTTTTTCTGCTTTGCTTTTCTTTTTATTTCTCTTTTTGCTTTTGTTTTTTAGTAGGGAAGGTTATTTGGGCACTGGGATTATAATAATTAGAGGCAGTATCGTTTAACATAGACAACTCTATCCTTTATTGCAGGTTAACTTGAGCTTCTGAAATTACCTAGAATTATTTCAATAGTTATGTTAGTACTTTATTTTCTTACTTCTCATCATCATGATAATTTTTCTTGGTAGGTTGACTCACCCCCAATTCCAGCAGTTCGCACGAGAGCAGCAGAATCAGAAGTGAGTAAAGTGGTTTCCTTATTTGAAATCAATACTTTAGAAAGGGTGATGATGAAGCACCACCTGAAGCAGGAACTAAAAACAAAGGGTTAAACCAGACTTAAAGAAATTGCTTGTGAAATCTGTCCTTCTATATAATTGCGCTACTTGTACCTTGTCAACAATGGAGGAAAGATAAACTAGATGCATAAATACAAGAGAGTTGCAACAAGTCGTAAGAATACACCATCCTGTAAGAATCTCTAATAAATACCCCTCTAAAAGAAAAATTAAAGAAACATCCATTTCAATCCAAAAGTAGGATGGAAATGATTCAGACATATTTTAAGAAATCCAATAATCCCTGCAAACATAGAATTGACATAAAATTTCATAAAGAACAATGAAAGGACAAAAGGAAGACCCACAACAGCATTGCCTCTAGTATTAGACAATGACTTTAAAAAATTCCAGGATGCAAACTGAAATTGACGTCACAAGTTGACCCCAAACTCATTTGAAAAATTGCCCAATAACAGACAAAAATGGATTGTCTTCACTAAAGAGATACAGGAGACAACTGTTGACATTACCGACAAAAGGTTAAGTCAGTTAATCAGGATATCATATAGCCTAAGACTAGATACCATTGTGTCTAAAGAGTCTCTTGCAACTGTTGATACAATTTAGTACTTAAACTTTTACTAACTGGCTTATCATGCAGTTCCATCTTATGTAAAGAAGAAAATCTTCCATAGTATGTACTTCAAAATTAGTTTTATTTTTGCTTCTGTTGCAAGATGAGTATGATTTTTCATAATACGAGAATTTATTTCTATTAAATCTGGACTTAAGAATTTTGCTTATGTTTTAAATTGGATTGGAAATTTTGCTCATGTCTTAAATAAAAGGGTAAGGACCTTTTTAACCAATGCCATTATTTCATAGAGTCATCCATTCACCACATCTTGTATGCATACATGTACATATGTATTCACATTTGTTTTTATTGTTTGTTTTTTTTTGTTTTTTTAACCTCTTTTCAGATTCCTCAAGATACTGGTAGTCGAGCCCAAAGTAAGTGTATGATTCATTTTTACAGTAAATCCATTTGTATTAAAACCTGTATGACCTGATATCTGAGACCAACCTTAAAGCCAGTTCGGTTGGTTTTGACTTATAGCCTTCTTAATGTTGCTGATCACTATCTTTGTTGTTTCATTTACATGCATTCAATTCTCAAACCCCAAACAGTACACATTGCTTTACTACTCTGTCCACAGGTGCTGATGTTCTCAATCAACTTACAAGGTTTCGATCAGAGCTTAAGAAAGAAAGTGACCGTGTAATGACAATGATACATGACCAGAAGGTGAAATGACATCATAATACTGAGATTGTATTAAAATTGAGCCAAAGTTAATAAAAGTTTTTTAGGTTTTTTTTCTCACATGTCTTGAGGCTCTTTAGCTGTTTTCAATTAGTGAAATATTCTGTTTTACGTTAAGGAACACAACCATTTTCCTGTGAATTTTCCATTTAATTTTGAAAACTTTCTTTCAGGATGATGTGGAGATTTATGATCCAAGACAAATCCACAGGCCTCCCCCAGCACCTGTTGTGTAAGTCTAAGAAGAAGACATACTCTTGTTTCTCGTCATTTGATGAAAGGATCAGAATTCTTTTTTTTTCTATTTTATTTAAAGTATTTTGTTGTGAGGACAATTTAACTTAAAATCTTACTCAAGCAATGAGTTTTGATTGAGAGGCAAGACATTAATCTATAGAATCAATCTTTTTTAATGTCAATTCTGACGTAAACATGCAGAAACTTCAGAGGGCACATCTCTAAATAAATTATTAAAAGCTATTTAAACTGCTAAACACTATTACCTTTTCCATGCAATTATGGCACTATACCTCAGCCATGACTTAAGCAAACATCAATGAAATATATATTAATTAGATTCAGTGGCTTCTATTAGAATTGCTGCCAGTGCCTTGATGAATCTTTCATGTATCTGAACAGTTATTTTCTCGTGTAATCTTTCATGTGTCTGAACAGTGATATTCTCGAGTAGCAGAAATTACTTCAAATACTAATACTTTACCATTTGATTTTCTACTGCAGGTCAGGAGCAAGGCCAGACATAGATATTTTTGATACAGCCATGAACCGCAATGCCGTGGCCGTAAGGAGGACTCCAGCTGATAGAGCCAATTCTACAGTCATGGCTGATTTCAAGTCTTTGAAGAATAAACGTGAGGATGCTTCATTTTATTTATTTTATTTGTCAAGTTATCTCTGAATGGAATCAGGAATGATTGTGTTAAGTATGGAAGTGAGGGGAATATATTGTAAAGCAAATTGAGACTCTTGATTAAGTTGGTTTGGGCAAGTCTTAAGGTCTTATGGGGAAATGATAAATATTAGGGTAAGAGAATATTGATTTTGGAACCATGAGACAATAGGAAGATCAGAGATGCAGTGTTTGGATGGAATGGATGAAGAGATCTAAATGTAAGTGTCAATGGTTATCTTTAATGTCATAAACGATTTTAGAAATATTCCAAAAAATGTGTGTTTTGGTATCATCAATGCAGTTGATGCATTAGTTTCTGAATCAAAATTTCATATATGTGTCTCCTCACAGATGACTCTGATTCACGCAAGCATTTCCGAAACCTCTATCCCAATGAGCCAGGCAGTGGTGATGCCTTAGAGGCACAGCAAGCTGCTCTGCTAAAACAGCAAGAACAGTGGTTGAGGGACGCCAAAGATAGAAGTAAGTGGAACATGTATTTTCATGGCATCTCTAAAACTTTTAGCCATTAAATAAAAAGTGAACAATGTGCAATGGTAAATTTAAAGATAATCTCTCAAATGGTTGAAAACCAAATCAACTGCTACTTTTTAAGAGTTTTTTTTTTTTTCTCATGAGTTCTAAATACAAAGTGTATCTATATTCTTTGATTCTGGTTTAGCTAGTAAAGTTTTTTGTTGTTTAAATTTTTGTTATTGTATTGTGGGTTTTTTTTGTTTTTGTTTTTTTTTTTTTTTTGTTTTGTTTTTTTTTTTACTTTATGAAATTTATCATTTGTTATATTAATTGGTCTCATTTCAAGTTTGAAATGGGTATTCCTCACTATTAATTCATTGGTGTCTTTTTATAAATGTATAACTAAAAATATACAGATTTTCAGTTTCACTCCAGAGTCAACTTTATTGAAAGTCATTCATCTCATTGAAAGTCATTCATCTCCTTATGACCTAAAATAAAATTGGTCAAAAGATTTAGGCTAAACAGAATTCTGATCATGATAAATATTATTATAAGATAATTGACTTTCAATGAATATTACTTTTGTGTGAAAAAGTGTAAATCAAAAAATTGTTAGTTATACGTTTATAGAGTGATATTGATAGTTTGCTTTTGATCATTTCTCTTTTTTTTTAATATTCATGTTTCAAACCCAAGTGTAATTATTACAAATTTTCTGCTTTCCATGTTGTTTGTGCTGTAGCTGAGGCTATTTTTGGTAGTAGTGCTATTATTATTGTTATTGTTGCTGCTGTTGTTGCTGCTGCTGCTACTGTTCTTATTGTTGTTCATGCCATTAAAAAAAAAATTAAAAAATGTTCTTATTACTGTTGATACTCTGTTATCACATCTGCTTTTGTTGATGGTGGGTATTTATAGGTCATATACCAAATTAAACATGCTACATGCCTTACTACTTATTGCAGTGCTTTTTCACATGCTAGGCGATAAAGGTGAAATGTAGTCACACAAACTTAGAAAGTGTTGCTCTAGGCTTTGATTCTTTAGGTAGATGAATGCTGGATTGGTTGTCGTCCCTTCATAGGAATTTTCTAACTGTAATTTGATTGATTTGAAACATTGTGTAATAACAACAAACAACCAAAGGATTATAGTTTTATCTTCTTTTCTTTCAACTGTTATGTCTCCTTTGTGCATGATTTTAGCCTCATGACTCCTCTGATTAAAAATGTGCTTGTAGAATATTAGAAATCGTTACATTGGACACGATGTTGAATGTCATCAGTTGAATGTCGGTAGAACAAAGGAGATGGTCATCAACTTTCGCAAAGTGAAAAAAATCGTGCAAACTCTTTACATACATGATCAGATTAGTGAACAGGTCTCACATTACAAGTAGTTAGGAGTTACAATTGATGAATAGTTAGGGTGGCACTCACACATTGTGAGACTGTTGAAAAGAAACTCAATAAAGAATGTATTTTCTTCAAAAACTATCAGAATTTCAAATTGACAAAACCATTTGTATCCTCTTTTACAGGTCTGTTTTAGAAAGCCAAATAATTTTTTGGCGGGAAATAGTAATAAATGTGAAACACAAGGATAGACAGGATCATTTGGCAAGCCAATAAAGTCACTAATCACGACAATCCAACTGTGAGATAATCTTTATGATAAATTTAGTCTAAATAGAATAAAGAAAGTCATGAAGGACGTTGGACATCCCATTTATGGACATCTGGTTTTTTAAATACGCAGCGGTCGTCCCCTGTCACTAAAAACAAAGACTGGGAGACACCTGAACTCTTTCTTGCCGCATAGCAACAGAATATTTAACCGTATATGACAGCCCTTATAAAATACATTGATATTCAATTTCACTTTCTAAATGCCCCTCTACAGCTGTGAGTTAGTGAGTGAGTGAGTAAATGATTGAGTCCATAAATGTGTGTGTGTGTGTGTGTGTGTGTAGATATGCGTGCATTTGTGTATGTGTGTGATTACTAAGTTTAAATGATCCTATTTCTCATTCTTCGAGGTACAGTGTTTAATGGATAATATGTATATGAAACAGATTGACCATCTTTTGCTTAATGCATAAAAAAGTTTGTAAATTAGATGGATTAAGTTGAGGGACTAAACTGACTGGTTTGAAGTAATATGGTACTTAATTAAACTGATTCTCTTGGAGATTTATTTTCTGAAGACTGTGGGAACACTGTGGGAATTAAAGGAATCCCAACTAATCTCATATTGATTGATAGACCAACAGCTGACACAGTTAATTATGAATGTAGGAAGGCAGCATGTGTATGGCTGTTTAAGTTAATGTACTTAGGTGAGTGTGTTTATGTGTGTGCTATAATTAATGGTAACTTATAAGGTAGTCCCATTTTTTCCCCCTGAAAAGCAATGATAATCAGGAAAAAAGACACATTTGCATAATGCATGGATTTGTCTGCGAATTTTGTCATACTACCCTTATTAGAAATGTTACCAGAGTGCTTGCTAGTCTCATAAAATAGTTCATAGCTGCTTCTTATTAGGATGCTTGTTTTTCCCCTCCTTTCTTTATCATTTGTCCAAATTTGTTTTATTTCTTTGCCTCTTTTTTATTTTCTATAAAGTAGAGTGCTTGCAATCATGTAAATGTTTGCTCTCCCTAATTTCAACTTTAAATTCTTCATGTCTGTATAGTTTCAGGTTTACTCAGTTCTCCCTTTTTTCTTTCATACATTTTCCAATCTTTTTGGCTTTTTTCTTCAAAAAACTGCTTCACTGACCTGTAAGTTGTAATGAAATTTCAATAACTAGACAAGAAAAATTACATGAGAACAATTAATGAACCATATGACAGCATGACCTGACAGGAGCTGAGGAATCGTGCGAGATATTTGTCAGCCAAATAGTAGACTATCCATCATACACATTTGCATTCAGAGCTTGTCCTTTCATTTCATGTTTTCACTGTAGCTTTCATGCCTAAATGCCATTACTTAATTAATTCTGTTCTGACATTCTGCATTTGATGCTTCTCTACTCTGCTCTTTTTTAAAAATTATTTGTTTTTCTACACATGTACCAATTATTATAAAACTTGAACCGGTATGTCAAAGATAAAAAATAATGAAATAAGACATCTGAACAAGGATGCAAAAAATTACATTTATTAGCTTTCCTGTTTCTCCTACTCTCTTACTTTGTCTCCATTAATTTATTTTCTTTTTACACTATACTCATTTGTCTCTGCTATAAATGGTGTTGCTCTGATGATATTGTATACTTAATTTATAAAGTTTATTTATCATTTTGAGCATCATTATATTTTCGTTTAGTCTTAGAACAGACTACCTCTTCTTGTATTAAAGCATACTTGAAACATGATTGCATGTTCTCTTTAAAAACTCTTTTTTTTTTTTTTTTCACTTCATTTTGTTATTAATATATTTTCATTTCTTTCTGTGACCAATACTTTGAGTTAAAGTTGGATTACTTTTTTCATTTCCATATCATGAAAATGTTTACCATAGCTTGAAATAACCATGAAATGAAAGCATTAGGCCCACACTGTTAATGTTGTTTAGCTTCATGACTCTTTTGCTGCTATGTTGAACAGGAGCTCTAGAGGACACGTCAGCTCTCAGAATTGGCCGTGACCTACATAGCTCTTCCTCACAGCTCCATTCCAACAGTGCATTTGTAGGTCAGTGACGGATATCTGTCTTTCCCTTAATCACCATTTCATGCATCATGATCTTGGTTTGTTCATTATTTTTAATCAATAATCTTTACTGATAACAAAGCCCTCAATCATAGGCGCACAAAGAGTCTCCTTTCAAATCACTCCCAAGTAAAATGAGATAATATTATCATAATATGTCAGTCTTCAATTCTCAAGCTATTGTCTCTCTTGCACTTTGTCTTTCTAGATGAAAGATGCGCTTGTTGTTGCTATAAAGTTCAAGTTGACTGTGTTGATCTCACAGTATGCGTTCAGGAAAATGAAACGTGGAATCTACTGAGATTAATGGGAAAAAATGACCCCAGACTTAATTAACTTGTTGTCATCTTTACATAAAGGTGATAGGATGCAAAAAGAATGAAAAAAACCCCAACAAACCTAGAAAGAGAGAGTCAAAGGAAAGCCATTTAGCCCTTTCTGAGGATACTTATTTGAATGTAATATATCCCAGTATGTGTAAGAAAATGTAAGATGAAAAATGAAAATAATAAAGTAAAACCCTTCTAAAACCCTTTTGATAATTGTTTATCAATACAACTGTGTTATCTTTAAATCATTTTCTGACTTAGCTAGTTCTAAACAATTGTAAATGGTTTTTGTTCAGGGTTTGCTTTTAGTTGTTGTTTTCCCCCTTCTTATTTATTGTATTTCTTTCAAGTAGTTTTACTGCATTTTAATTTAACAATGTCATAACTATGTCATAACTCTGTCTTCTTAGCTGAGAATCAAAACCAATAATTTTGATCTTGATTATAAACATCCTTCATCGCCATGGTGTATGAAATTTTAACCTTTCTGTACAAATGTCAACCCTCTATGGTTTATCTCTTGACCAGACTAGACAATTAGATTCCCTCAGTTTCTTACAAGTCAAATAAAGCTAACACACTGTATTGACAATTTTATTTTCACTTCATCAGAATGTCTTGCAAAATCTTGTTTTTGTTTCATTAACAGTGTCTCCCATCATGATTACCATAAGATTTATTCTAGGCTCAAGCCAACAAAGATATTCCATAGTCTCTCCTTCTGGTGGCTAAACTAACATTTTTTTCCCATGCTTTCGTAAAGTTTTGAGAAAGAATGCACAATGTGATCAATACCTGTAAAATTACCTTGCATTTGTTATTGTATGGGCTCTCCCATGTACAAGTCATTCTAATTATGTTTGTTAAGATGATGCAGGTAAACACTATACCACAGCTGGGGGATCAATGAAAGACCAATTTACATTTTACTCGCTCATCCCATGTAATAACTGGGGACTTAGTTTTCTTTCTTTTTTTTTCTTTTTTTTTCTTTTTTTTTTTTCATTGAAGGCTTTTGTTTGAGAAAATAAATGAGTTTAAAGTGGCCAAAGAAAAGAGTCCTTTTTTTTCCATATCTATGTTTTTTTTATTAGCCTTCAGTACCAAAAAGAATTAGTGTGATAAGTGCCATCAAGTACGTCACTTTAGAATCTTATGATAATGACTGGATACCAAGAGACTTGTCTTGACTGCCTCTTTTAATTCTTAATTAAATGTTCGATCAAAAAGACCTGGATACTTGAATAGTTGCTATCAAAAGATTCATTACAGCAAACAGCATCTTAGTAAAGAGGGAATAAATTGTCCTTAATTTGAATTATTTAAGTATCAGAGCTTTCTTTTGTTTGCTTTCTTGTTTGTTTGTTTGTTTGTTTTTTAATCCTTTGTTATTCTCTTACTTGAAAAGTGAGAATGCATTCTTTGAAGATCTGTACAGCAGTCTACTTTGTAACTATAACATTTTTCTTTATACAATAGATGTGAATGGAATGAATGGGTTCCCAGACGATTTCGAAGACATGCCCAAACGAAACGACTCTGCTCGTTACAGACGTAGAAGCAGAGTTCCGTCCAGCCCAAGAATAGAGAGGGTAACTTTTATACTTGAGAATCTTGGAATTTTATTTCACTCTACCTAGATAACTTTCAAACCATTGAATTTAAATCAACCATGTGGGAAATCATTGTATTTGAGTTTATCAATGGAAGATTTATGCTGCCTCATACAAAGTAATTATCTTATGTAAATGTTTTTCCTTTAAAAATATCAATAAAACATGCTTTTTTTTTTGGGGGGGGGGGGTTGTTGTATAAGATAGAATATCCATCATAATCTTGTTCTGAATCCCTCTATTTATCTCTCTGACAGATTGTAACACCCGAAATCAATAGCCGATCAACATTTGGATCTCAGACTAGTCTCAATGTAGATAGACTGGCCAGAAAGAATGAAGACAGGCTCAGAAAACTTCGTGATATGCAAGGTTTCTGCCTTTTTTTTTTCATTCCATGTTGTATTTTGTTTCTGTCTTGTTATGGGTTTATCTTTCTTTTTTGGTTTGGTTTGATTTTTCTGCTCTTTGTTGGGTTTCTTTTTTGTTTGTTATGTTTTTTTGTATTTTTTTTTTTTTTTAACCTTTTAGGCTTTTTTGTGTGGGTGGGTGGGTGGGGGGGGGGGTTGCTTTTGTTTTTGTTTTGTTTTTGCTTTTTGGGGGTATGAAGAGATTTATGTTTGATGGTTTGTGAAAATGAAAATACTTTAATTTTTTCTTTAATAGCTCTGCAGCATGAAACCCTTACAAAACTGATAGTCTATTGTGAGATTATGATGTGGCTAATTGAGATCCCTTCATTCTTGGTATTTACATTTGTTGGTTCGTATAATTTATTTCTAGCAAAGCTAATTTTTTTTTTTTTTTTTTTTTTGTATTCCTTAGATATTAATTATTATTCTTTATTATTTCCCACTGCACAGACCTTTCATTGTATCTATGTCAAGTAATTTTTGTGTGTTCATGAGATATTATTTCTAATGAGTGTTTTCCATTACACAATAGGTGATGACCTTTCATTGTATGACCCAGAGGACGTCCTAAACAGGTTCATGTCAAAGCAAGACCATAACAGGTAAGATAGAGGGACTTCATTGTTCTACTTTTGACAGCACATGTAACATGCATGATTGATTTTTCTGAATTGAATTCATTATCCAGTTATCCAAAACTTTCTCTGTTTAATTTGAAAATATTCATGAGTGGTTTGGCTTTTGAATTACAGCCTTTGGGCATCTCAAAGTAGCATCATAAACAGAGAAACAGAGATCATATGATTATCATAGACCTGCAAAAGAATTACAATTTATTGAGCTTACGTTCTAGGCCCATACATGGCCATTGCTCAAGTTATGCATTTCAACGAATTTCCAAATCTCCATTTACTCTATACTCATGTTTATTACTTTTGTTTATAATATGAGGTAGAATATTGGATGAATAAATGCATATTAGAACAAAGTAACTATTAAAAAAGAAACAGAATGGGGAGCATCCACACCCTCGACTTCTTTTCCATAGAGTTTATTGCTACAACTGTAGAACTGTTGTATTCTCATATGTGTCCAGATTTTAAAATTATCTTAATCTCAACACTTTGTCATAAATATCAATTATCCAACAGAGAAATTAAATGACAAACGGGAACCAAAACTCTAACCTGTCTTTTCCTCATTTCCTTTCTATTCCATATTTTGTTGTGAAACATGCATTTTGGTCATTTTGCTCTGATATTATTATTATTATTGTTGTTGTTGTCTTCTTGACAGCAATATTTTTACATTTTTTTTCTTTGAAAAATGTTCTTGTCTTTTTTCATGGATAAGTTTCATCTGGATGAATGGATTAAATTGTTCTATTTGATACGTTGAAAACTTTTGAACATTTTTACTTGAGGATTTTCTTTACATTGCTGTCTCCTACATTTCTTCTTTGTTTTAAACGTTTGCTTCAGGATTTTCTCCACTTTGCTGTCTCCTAAATTTCTTCCTTTGTTTCACATTCTGAGAAGTTTCGTTGTTTACTTTTTTTTCCCTTTATTTTGTTATGTTTCTTTCTTTTCCTTTTTTTTTTTTTTTTTTTTTTGTATTTCAGTCTGTCGCTAAGATCATCTATACTCTTACTTAAATACATTTGGATTTAATAACATGACATTATGCACATGTTTCCTGGTTGATTACATGAATATATTATGCTACCTTCATATCAAATTAACATAGCTTACAATATGGGTGAATGACGACTTTTTTCCACTTTATAATATTTTCATTTTTTGTAAATCTTGTCACGAATGCAGCCAACTTCACTCTGCTCACTCACATTACTTCAATAACACGTTTTACACATTCACTTAATTCATGGGCATTCTCTTTTACTCTTGTAAGCTCTATAAACTTTTATTCTTTAAGTATTCATTACTCAAAAGTCTATTGTATAAGATAACATTTTCAGTAGAGGAAAAAGCAAGCCGTGATCTGCTATTTCAAATTCATACAGCATGGTCCTTGTTGTTTGAAAGCTATGAGAGATAATAGGTATCATCCTCAAAGCACCCCCTCCCTCTCTCTCCCCCTTCTTTCTCTCCCCCCCCCTTTCTCTCCCTCTCTCTACTCTACTCCCTCTCTCCCTGTCTCTCAGTCTCTGTGTGCGCTCGCTCCCGCGTGTGTGGATGTGTGTGTGTGTGTGTGAATGTGTGTGTGTGTGGATGTGTGTGTGTGTGTGTGTGGATGTGTGTGTGTGGATGTGTGTGTGTGTGTGTGTGGATGTGTGTGTGTGGATGTGTGTGTGTGGATGT
>JBCHJU010321685.1:0-14701 GCA_039654505.1 Plocamopherus imperialis
AAAAAAAAAAAAAAAAAAAAAAAAAAAAAAAAAAAAAAAAAAAAAAAAAAAAAAAAAAAAAAAAAAAAAAAAAGTGAACAAAATAAAAACACACCATATTCCTCAACTCAACATCCCAAAGTACCTAGATATATGATAATCCAAATTTTCTTGTGAATAAATTTTACCTGACTGAGTTGTCTCTGCTCGCACCCACTTTGGGAAATCAACTCCACCTTTGTCATTAAAAGACTGGACTTGGAACTCATATGCAGTGTATGGTATAAAACTGTCAGCAGTCATTGACAACTCCATTCCAGAATATATTGTAGACACATCTCCAATTATGCATGGCTGCTCATAGGGTTGGAAGGTATGAGGGCAAGCCTGCCTTTTGTAAATTTCATACCTAAGTAATTCATAAAGATTTTAAGGAAAAATTATCTTATTTTTCGATAGATTTTTGTAGCAAGAATTAAAAACCTTTGCAGGAATTTGATTTAACAATACATTTGATTCAGAAACAATTTGATGTTGTATACTATATGAGCTGAAAACAATTTCCTTCTAGAATGAGCTGAAGATGATAAAATACGTTGGGAAAAAGTAATGATGCCAAATTACATATTTTCCTTCCTGTAATCACACTCCGACAATCGAGACATAAAGTCTGTATAGAATCGTGGTCAAGTGAAAGTCACTCCAGCTGAAGATTGAGAGGTCCAAGGTTTGAATTCTGGTGATGAGCTCGATGTTGAGTTCTTTAGAAAGGCTTTTTACATACAATTTCTCACCCCTGTGCAAAAAAAGTACCCAACTATAGGCAGTGGAAGATCTTGTCCATGTACGAAAGTGATGCACCTGTATAATGGCTGCTACTCTGTATAATCCTCCTGGAGTTAAGAAGCCAGTCGGCGAACCCTTCTAAAGCACATAGTGCACACTTCAATGGATATTCTGTATGAAGAGCTCTAATTTAATTAAAATTTAATAAAGTCTTCAAAGAAATGTTATACAAGTACAAATTATTCCCACCTTAATATTCTCCCATTGGGACTTGTTGGAGCACTCCATTTGAGATCAATGGTTGTATTAGTCATTCCTTGAATCTGAATAGCCTCTAAATCATGGGGTTTGTCTGAATCTGTCATTGCAATTATTTCAGAGCTTTCCCCACAGGCCACAGCAGTGCAGGCTTGGGCCTTGATGGCATAAGTAGTGAATGGCTGAAGTGGGGAGGACATGCCCACTGTTTGCTCCAAGGAAGTGGAGGAGGAAAGCTGACAAAAGAAAGAAACATTCAGTAAGTGAATGAATGCACAAGATATTTAAAATATAATGCAAATGATTCACATAATTATAGTAATGCTTGAAATGTATATCATCCTCATCCTTTCAAAAGACAATTTTCTGAACAATAATAATAATAATAAGAAAATAATAAGAAAATATTGTCTAAGATATGTTAAATAATTTTGCAGGTAAAACATCTTTGAAACATGTATGGCAGCATGTATTGTCGTGAAACTGCTACAGTAAACAAGACAATTCATAGATAAGTGTTCTCAGGTTTTCTTTAAAATATTAAATAGATTAAATTTTATATTCATCGAAGGCTAAAGAATAAAGAATTGTTTGAAAAGAAAGAAAATGAACAAAATTAATAGCAAAATATGAACATCTTTGACTAAATATTACTGCAAAAATAGAGGAAATGACAAAGTTACAGTTAAAAAAAAAATTATAAAAATTTATTGAAGACCTATTACAATAGCTGCTCTAAAAGGCATTTTCATATTGCACATATGGCAAAGAAATTGAAAATGATCAACCTTGATCAGTTATCAGTTTGAAGGCAACAGTGAACAGAATATAAGATTTCTGAATTTTAAACAATAACACGCTTAATCATACAAATAAATCAAAGCATTAATGCATTTCAAAAGCTTTAGTCACTGCTAAAATGATATACAAAATTGATTACAGATTTACCAAGATACATGGAACATTCACATCCTTGCATAAAAGATGTTATTGATTGATTAAAAAAAAAAAATTGTGGTGAAAATATGAAACTTACTATAGTGTTATTGACAAGGACTTTGTACAACTGAATTCTTCCATTGGGAGTTCCTGGTGGCTTAACTTCTACTGTAACAGTAGTTGATGTCACATTCTGAGAAAGGACAATTAGTGAAAAAAAATGGTTCATATTCTGTTTTTGACAAAAATTGCTTTGGTATTTGAGGATTCTCCTTAGCACAATATACATGTAAAAAGGCATCTGCTTTCCTTAATGAAGGTGTACAGAGGTTCTGCTTTGAAGTTTTTATATATTGATTTGTTTGACAATTTTATTTACTGTAAAAACATGGATTATAAACATTGACTTTTTTCGTTTTCCGTCCCTGCTGCTTATAGTCTGGAGAGGCTTAAATTATGAATCTTTTAAGTGCTTGTCTCTATGTTTGATGTGTTTTCAAATAAATTTACGAAGAAATAAAATCATATTAAAAAATGAAACAGCACTACAAAATTATTATGTTTGTCTACATGCTTTGTGTCACCACAGCAACATACATTTCTAGATTTAAGTAAAGTCCAATTATTAGCTCTAAAATTGTCATTCTATTGAGACAACAGTGGGGATTTTGAGGTCGTGGTAAGACGAACAAAATAGATCATATAATAAACTTGCTAGGCTAGACAACCCAAAATTAAGTTGCATGTTCGAGGCAGATTGGGAATAATATTGTTTTCATTTTGAAATTTCACTTTTAACAATGTATTTTTTAAAGTTTTAAATGATTTTATAAATTTCCACAGGATGATTTTAAAAAATATTGAAAAAGGCCTTTGCCTTATCTTATGTAAGTTGTTTTATGAACTTTATGCTAAACTCTCAGTCATGCTGATATCTTTTTGGTTCACCAAACCTATACAAATATGTGCTTTAAAATTTTTCTGTATAAAAACGTTCATTGGAAATCTAATGTGATTTTTATGTATTCTTGAAAAATGTCTATATTTGAAAATCACCGAACCTATACAAACAACCGCTTTCAAATTTTTCTGTATAAAACGTTCATCAGAAATCTAATTTGATTTTTATGTATTCTTGAAAAATGTCTATATTTGAAAATATATGATTCTATCAAGTCATACCAGCAGTGTTGGAGAAGGAACCTCCAGAGGCATTCCTTGTTTGGTCTGTATTGACTTCCAAGTGCTTGTTGCCTGTCCAGCCTTGTTGACAGCCCAAACCCTGTACTGATAGTCAGTGAATGGTTTAAGGCTGGGATCCTTGTCAATGTGTATTGTGCTACTGCCATTGTAAACAAGCTTTGAGTCACTGTAGTCTGTGCCTGTTGAAAATGAGAAGAAATTTCAGGCAAAATTGTGCTGCTTTTCTTTGCTTGGATGTGCAATCTGAATTAGGAAAAAAATGTTGTTTGATACTGTATGTTTCCTGGCTCGTTCATGAACAAATTAAATTATTCCAATCAAATGAGATGACTTAATACGCAACAAAGTACAAAAAGATTAAACCTTCCTTTACTATTTTTACATAATACAGACATTGGAATTTACACTTCAAGATAAGAACAAGATTGTAATATTTTCACCATAACAATGGAAAAAGCTTCACTTTAATTTTATCTTAAGACAGGGAATGAAATGGAACACCCTCACAAAAGAATCCCCAAAAAACAACAAAAAACAACAACAAAAAAAAAAGCAAGCAAAACCAAACCAAACCAAACAAATAGAAAAAAAACACAAAAAAAAAACAAACACAAAAAAAACCAACATCTAAATAAAACCCTGCCTAATAGACAAAAAAGACCTAAAAACAAAGCAAACACAAATAAATAAAACATCCTTCATCTAGGCCCCTGCAACCACCCAAAAAAAACAAAACAAAACAAAAAAAACAACAACCAGAAAACAAAAACACAAAAAACAACCAAAAAAAAGACATGTACCAGAGGCAGTAGTTTTGACTTCACGTCGATGCAGTTCATAAAAGAGAAGAACCCCATTCATTTTAAGTGGTGGTTCCCATGATACTCTAACTCCAGCATGACTTCCTGTTTCGTCTGCTAGGGCCAAGAGAGAAGGATCTGACTGGTCTTGAGGTGGCGCCTCAAATGTCCTCTCCTGAGTAATGGCGCTCACTACACAGCCTCTATAAGTGCAAGCTTCAACCCTTATTTGGTATACTGTGTAGAAATCGAGGTTTGGGATTGTGTAGGTGAGTTGCGTTTCAGGCCCTGTATAAACAACTTCTGTACCTGAAATATATTAATAAGCAGTTATTAGACATATCAAAAATTTCATCTACTTTCTTCATGCTTCTTCTTCTTTCGACAATGCTGCTTCCTCATAGCATGAGGGTTCACACAGAAGGGCATTCAAGTATGACTCAGATAAAAATGTAAAGGTTAAAAATTGGATTTAAAAGGTGCACATCATGTATATAACATAAATAAAACCTTTCATTACTTTAATATGGTATGGAGACAGATGTTGAAAGAAAACCTGAGAAATGTCACTGATGGTTATAATGCTTTAAGAAGGAGTTGAAAAGATGTCTTTGAAAGAGTTACCTGAGTAGAGTGTGTAATTTGTAATGACTCCATTTGGTCGTGTTGGGGCAGACCAGTCTACTTTGATGGCTGTGGAAGAAACTGCAGTCAGGACAGGTGCTGCAAGGCCAGTTGGAGATGCAGAGTATGTTGTTGCGGAGGATGGCCCACTTTCAACGCTTCCTTTCCTGAAATGTAGTTTTATGCATAGAATTACATTAATTCTTATTTCCTGCATTATAGGTATTTGTGTGTGTGTGTTTGTGTGTATGTGTGTGTTTTGTGTATGTGTCTAATATTTCATTTTAAAAGCATAGAGAACATCCTTTATTATGAAGTACAGTTTTCAGGAAGGTAAAAATTAAAAAGATCGATGAATTAAATTTAGATCCATGCTCATAAGCCAATGTTCTTAAAAGTAAAGACAGTTTTTATTTTATTTGAAAAAGATATCTGTTAAAATTCCACAACTTAAATAACTAAAAGAAACAACTGTTGTAAAAAAGAAAAAAAGAAAGGAGGAATACATTGGGCTTGAATTTTGAAAAAGCAGACAGACGAATCCTCACCTATTTCTTGCAATTACAGTGTAAGTGTAGCGTTCGCCTGGCTCCAAGCTAAAATCTGTATAAGTCAATGGGAGAGTTCCACTGATGGTGATACTGCTGGTGTAAATTAAGCGGCCTTCACGTCGCACATCATAAGATGATATAACTCCATTGGGATTATTCGGAGGAGACCAATTCACCTCTATAGAGCTTGAACTTAGAACGCGTAAAAGGGGTGCAGGCATGTCAGTCGGAGGAGCATCAAGAGACCGTGCAGTGGCTTCACCACTCTCTGTGCAACCACCATTTGTGCATACCGTGAGTGTGAATTGGTGCCTGGAGTATGGAACAAGACCTCTGATAATGAATGACAATTCAAGACCAGAATATACAAATTTGTTATCCATCTTTAATTTGTACAGTGTGATTTCACCATTGGTTATTTCGGGTGAAGACCAGGAAGCCTCGATAGAGTAAGGGTCTGAAGATTGCAAGACAGGAGGCTTGACCTCCACAGGGGGAGCCTCTTTAGTCCGTATAACAGCAGATTCACTTGTCGTGCAGCCACCCCCTGTACAGGCCGTTAATGTGTATGAATAAACGGTAAAAGCTGAAAGCTGAGTATCCACAAATTCTCTTATGGCATCAACAGGGAAACTGTTTGGAACAGTATCATTCCTCTGAATCTGATAGTTCTGAAGAATTCCATTCACTTCTGTAGGAGGTGACCACTCTATTTTGATACTGTTGATACTATCGGGTACATGTGTCAGTATTGGTGGTTGAATTCCTTCAGGTGGTGCCTGGTCTGTGGTGACTGTCTGCCATGGACTATCTGTATGACCTTGAGCATTGGTAGCTCTAACACTGTATTGATATTGAGTGTGAGGACGAAGACCAGTGTCAGTATACGTATATGAATCCTTATCCGTATCAGTTGTCTTGTAGACAACCTCATGATCAGGAGTCTGTCTTTTAACCCTGTGTAAATCCGTTAAATACGGTTTTGGCATGGAAATTTCATACATGTGAGAGATGTCACTGAAGTCAAATTCTTGAAGTGAGCTTTCCTTTAAGAATTCATCAAAAGAACTAGAGCATGTTTCGTCCCACATGTCAAAGTTGCATCTATCAGATAAAACTATAAGGCTTTGACTAGCATTTAATTCACTGCCATCAGACTTGTTTGACTGTGATGAGATCATAGATTGAGGGTAAATGTTTGCACTTCTTCTTCTTCTCCTCCTCAACAATGTTGATCTTCGTAAGACTTCATATGACAGTATTATACCATTTGAATTTATAGGGGGTGTCCATTGCAATGTCACATGTGTGGAGTTGACGGTGCCCATTGTGGGACTAGGCTGAGATGATGGTGCAACCTCAGCAGTTATAAATGACTGGGCTTTGCCCATGGTACAACCCGCATCTGTGCATGCCTCTAAAGTCATTGTGTACCTAGTGAATGGATTTAATCGTGTGTATTCAAATTCTCTCCGAAGTCCTATGTAGACAGCTGTAGTGACACCCGATTCATAAAGTCTGTACATTGTTATTTCACCATTGGGCTTGGTGGGCTCATTCCATTTAAGAATCACAGATGTGCCAGAGGTGATTTGCTCTACTTCAAACTCTGGGAGACCAGCAGGAAATCCCTCTTTAGTTGAAGCGATTACCGGATCTGTTCTTAGACTTCCTGCTGAATTTGATACTTCTAAAGAAACCAAATATTTTGAAAAGGCATCCAAACCAGATAACGAAGCCGAGGTAGAATTTCCCTCCATACTGATGAACTCTTCTTCTTCGTTTTGGCTATTGGGTGATTGCTTAATGTAGAAAATTTTGTATAGCAATAGTTTTCCATTTGGCTTTTGTGGAGGGCTCCAAGATAAAGTAATGCCATAGCTGCTTGTAGATTCTATGTCTGGGGTCGAGAGGCCCTCTGGCTTGGCTTCTTTCGTTCTGATGAGCGACCACTCACTCACTGTCTCTCCAACTGAGTTCTCAGCCACGACCTGAAATGTTTATAATTATACATTTCAAATGTAGGCCTAAAATTCCCATGATGGATAAGTTAAGGAATGATAATTCTTAATCTCCCTCATAAAATGTATCAGTATAGCCCTTTACAAAAACCCCATCTAAAAAAAAGTGTTTACAACCATTACAAATGTTATATCACCCTCATGTCTAGACCAACATAAAAAGGTTTGTTAAAACTTTTTTAGTTCTATGTTGTGAAATAAAATATTCCCTTCAATGTAAATCATACTCTGGTTCTCATTTTTTACATTAGATTCTTAAAAGTAAAAAGAAGTAATGACCCCTTATTCCCATTGAAAATTTATGATGTCCATAATGTAGGTTAAAAGATAGGGAAAAACTATTTCAGATAATTGTTCTCTACCCAAACACCTGATGTGCATAATAAATGAGAGCTTTACAAATTAGAGCTTTCATGTAGCCCATATCCACTGAATTATGCTCTATGCACTTTACAAGGGTTCCCCGAGAGGCCTTCTCCATCCAGTAACCTTCTCAACTCCCTGAGCAGCATACAAAGGAGCAGCCATTTTACAAGTGCGTCACTCTAGCATACTGACAAGATCCTTCACTGCCTACAGTCGGATACTCTTTTAACACCTGAGTGGGGTGAGAAAATGTATGTAGAGGGCTCTTTCCAAGAACTCAACATTGCATCCATGACCAGGATTTGAACCCTTGACCTCTTGGCCTTCGGTTCAAGTGTCTACCTCTAGGCCACAACACGACACATGCATACATACATACCACACACACATAGTTCAAACATTTTATTTTAAATTCTATGTTACCTTATATTCAAATTCTGTATATGGTTGCAAATCCTGACCAGAATGCGTGAAGCCAAGGACATCCCCGGGCACCTGATTGATCAATATTTCAGTTGTTGATCCGACACTTCTTTGATAAACTCTATATTGAGTTATCTTTCCATTAGGATTCTCAGGTGGCCTCCACTTGACTCTGACAGTGTCAAATGAAATGGCGGATAGTTCAGGGGCATCAAGTCCTGATGGTAATGCCTCCTTTGTGGTAGCAACGACTGCAGCGCTTGTTCCACAGCCATTAAGAACGTTGCGTAAACAAGCTTGTAGACGAACTTCATACTCTGTAAAAGGCACTAGATCTGAAATGATGACTTTAGTAGCCACGCCAACACCTCGTTGTACCTGTGGAAAAAAATATATATGTACATATTATGTAGGCTTCATCAGATCTTACATGTTTAAAAAATCTCCAGTTTTAAAGTACTTTATCAAATTATTCAATGTATAGTAGAATTTCGATATAACATACTTACGGTAAGATACAATATATAATCGATTGCAAAGTACTTTCTACGCACATCTTAAGTCCTCTGGTTGTCCTTTTTTTTAAATAAATTACCTGGTTTGTAATGCACTCTTGATGATACATACTAAGGGCTACAACAGACAATTTTGGAGCACCATTTCAGATAAAATGGGTCTTCTACAACATCCTTTTATTCCATAAAATCAATGTGAACTATTGCATTACTAGAGGTAGAAGTTCAATGTCATTGGACTTAATTTTCTACTCTTTGAGCCATGAGCGAGTGGCCTGTTGTCAGTCTTGGACATTATGTCTCTATTGCAATTCTCCAGAAGTAATTAGAGTGCTCACAATAGTTGGGGCTGAATGCAACCAGTTGATTAGTTTACTCAATCCAACACTTGTGTTATGTAATTCAATGAAATATATTGAAGGCATGGCTTTGTGTAAGAGTGACACTAATCATGTATGGCTACAGAGACTTTAATTTTATTCCACTTCTCTGTAGTCACTGCTTATATTTATATTTATATCTTATTTACTTGATGTCTGTTATGTGCAGTGACACATAAGACTGACACAGGGGAATGCAAAAGATCCCTATCTTCTTTTCTTTCTGACCTCTCCCTATGTCCACCTGTCTCATTTAATCTCTCTTTCCCCTGGTCTCCACCACATTTTCATCAGACAGCCTTTCTTGCGGGCAATGCCATTAATGTGGAGATAATCATTTCGACAAGAGAACAGAATATGTCCAAATGCTATCCTAATTTCCCTCTGCATTCTGTCGTGTTGTCTGTCCAGCATCTTGCACTTCAGTTCTTTCTTCGCCTTGATCTTTAGTTTTTCCATTGTCAGTTACTGTAACAGGTTCCTTTTCATGGAGGAGTTGTTGGCACCTCATCCAAGTCCCAGACTTAGAGGGCCAAGATTAATTTCTGAGATTAACTCCTAGATGGGTTACTTTCCACAGCTTATGAGTCCCATCTACCTAAGTCTTGGAATCAAAATTTTCATTTTCTTGGATGGACTTCCTGCCACGGCTGTAATGCTCCATCTGCCTATGGAAAGTTTAAAGGTGCCTTAATTCGCCTACTAATTACTTCCTTGGGCACATGAAGTATTTTGTAAAGGCTGAGCTCTTTCCTACAGTCCCCCACACCCTCAATCAATACTGCCAGATTGTTCACAACTGCATAATGGTTATTCGCAGCTAACCTCTATATCTAGAGGCCATTCCCTGATCCACATCCTGTGATCAAACCATTTAGGGGACAGTCATCCCCACAGGTTATATCAATATAAATCATTATTATAATCTCTGTGTCTTTTCATCATTGTGATCATTTCTCTAAAACAAAACAAAAGCAAAAACAAGACATAAAAACAACATTATCATTTAAAAAATGAAAAATCTAATTAAAATCATGACTAGCCACCCTTGTATATCCTGTTCACAATGGTCTACAATGTTTGTGTGAGTAATGAAGCACAGAACTTAGTGCAGGTTTGTCTGAGGCATCAATTTTATAACTTCCCTTAGAAATTGCGGCTTCCACTTACCCTATCTATATCACATTAATTTTTCAGTCCAAAGAGAGTATTTCATATGAAATATACCAAAATCAGAAAAGAAAAATGTGTAAGCAAACTTGAAAATATCTCACCTCTGTTTCTTTGCCTGTGTTCAGAAGTACACGATATTGATCAATCTCTCCTTGATCCACAACTATAACATTCCATTCTACCTGCATTGATGTTGAGCTCAGGACTTTAACAGTCTGTTGGTAAAAAATAACATTCAATTTATTAGGAAGCCTCCTTAAAACAAAAAAGTCAACGGCAAATTTTCAATCTAAAACAATGTCTATAATTTTTTGAGAGTATTATAAAGAAGTCTAAGATGCTAAAAGGCAGTATGCACAACACACTATTTACCAATTTGAATAGAAATGACAATTAAGAGATACAGTAGGCGTACAGCCCACTTATAACAAACTCAGCTACAGCAACAACATAATCCGGTTAAAGTGATGTCACCTCAAAGTAACATTTTTTTCCTTAAACACGTTTATCTTTCGAAATGAAATCCCTGATACAGCAACGAGAAGTTTGACAAATCGGATTTTAATGATATCCTCACTTGGTCATAATTAGCAATAAAGCTCACCAAACCGGAGCTCATACTGGTTTCCATAGCATGAAGTGGACAGAGACATATTAAATCTATCACTTTTAGAATAGGATGCTAGTCTATTGGAGAATACTTTCTCCCAGTCCAAGTTGTATCCATTTTCATCTGGGTCAAGTGAAGCAAAAGGGGTACAAATGTTCTTGCTTAAAGAAAAAAAAAACGCATGTTTCACTTGGTGGTTTCGAACCCATGACCTCTCTGTCTGTAGTCCAATGCTCTACTCCTTTACAACAATGCCCCCTGAATTGGCAATATTGGGTCAACATACCGGAAACTCCTGCTTGTCAAGCTATAAAATTCAACCTGTCTTAGCTACCACAGCCCTCCTGGGCTTGAAAATCAATTTGAGATGGCCAGTGACATTCTCCTGTCACATATACAGGTGATTGTGTCAACATTGATAAAAACATCGAAATCACTGATCGAACATAGTCGACACAGCCGACAAGCACTTAGCAAAAAATAAGCACCATAATAAAGAATAAAGAGAATTTTTAAAAGTAAAAACATATCTGTGTTTTACTTCTGAAGAGATAAAATACATTTTCATTATCTTCAAGATACTTATCAGTCAATGCAATGCTTTTCAGTCAAACTCACAAAAAACGATGATAAAAATGGAAATGATAAACATGCTAAATCAATGTCATGTTCCCTTGCACCCTTTCTTAATAAACACACTTCAATCCCAAAAAACTTTCACCAGCCCATTTTGTCTTCCCTGACCTCCCTCAAAACCCTCATCTATGAACTTAAAGAAAAAAAAAAGAAAATAAATCTGGTAAACAATGTGCAAAACCAATAGGCAATGTGTTTTTCATTAAAAGACAATGCAATATTGCAGTCTACCAATCTTACACGGGGTGGTGGTATGTTGAGAGGTGTGGAGAGCGGCATAATAATTTCAACTGGTCGACTTTGTGCCGTGCCAACCCCATTGCTGACTTGCAACTGGTAAGTGTAGGACTGTCCTGGGATGAGTTTGGCAAGACGCACATAAGTGTCAAATCCAACATATACCTGGATGACAGGTGCAGGATTTGTCTGCAATCAGAAAATGAAAAAGTTTGCTTGGATAAAACACTAGGGAGTGCAGATAGCTCAGCGGTTAGGATACTCGACCACCAAGCAAAAGGTCAGGGGTTCGATCCCCGCTGTTCAGACTTGATTTAAAATCCAAATTATTTGGGGGTTTTTCCACCTCCTCGTCCTGTGGTAAGTCTGAATTATTCAGGTATTTTCCACCTCCTCATCCTGTGGTAGTAAGGACGAATGAGACTGAGTGTCTAGTCCTGTCCGAGATGATAAACTAGTTTCATGTGCCTTCGTGCATATAAAAGAGCCCTTGATGACAAAATTAGAAAAGAGGCCATATCAACCATTACCCTGGCAAAATTAGATCCTACCAAAAAACATGTATATGTTGTCACTTCGGTATCATATACCCCTTAAACCTCTTGTACACCACACTTATTGACTAGTTTATTAATTTGAATTCAAGTAGAGGAGGCAAAGACCAGAGGGGAAGTGACTGTGGCTGGGCATCCAGACTCCCTTAGAATACAAGCCCAGGTGTAGCAATAAGATTGCTACAAGATCGTCAACTCTGACGCAAAAGGTCATCAATAAAGTACTCCAAAATCTGCAGTCGGTCTAAGCATACTTGCATGGTATTTTCAAATATTACTGAAAAATTGGATGGTCTTTTGCATCACCATTAGCAGTTTTACGTCAAAACTATTGCTGAACATAGACTAGTATATTACGAGATATCAGAATCAGAATAAATTTTATTGTCTCAAACAGAGGAAGATAGATGTCCAGACTCACTACTGTCCTTTCTGATCTTTCATTTCTTGTTGTTGAACTCAGCAATGAACTGGTTAATATGTCTGAGGTACAAGAAGTTGCAGTGGTGTATGAAACTTAAGGACTTTTTTGTAAGAATTGAAATGATCTTTTCCATTTTAACTTGTGAGGGTTATTTTACATGAACAAAGGCTTATAGAACATGCTGGTTTATTGTCCACCTCCGATGGGACTATCTATCCTGCATACCACAGGGTTACATGGTGCAAACAATCTGAAAAGCTCAGAAATCTAATTCAAGCCTGCAAGACCAGAAATTGAACCCAGAACCTTTGGCTGGATGGATGAAGGCTCTGACCACTGAGCTGTCGAAGCTCCCTGAAAATGGATAAATGTTTGATAAACTTTTTTCTCTTAACACCAGGAAGTGTCTTGGTTCTAAAAAGATTGTCAATGAAGAAAAAAGTTATGTTTTCAATGGTCCATTTGAGATTCCATACCATGTTTTACAAAATAATTTTTAAAAAACAACAACAAAACAAACTAGCATTATCAAATACAACATTTTTGTTCCCACCGACCATTGATTGGTCATTATTATTTTCACGGCAACACAATCATGGAAGAAATAATGAAAGTAAATACATTATATTGGTAGATATCCCTTTAAAGTCAAATGTATTACAGGAGGTGTTGAACTTAATTCATTGAAGAGAAGAAAAGGTCATCACGGTAGTTATTGCATCCTTTTCTTGTCAAAGATAATCATTAAAGATAATGTTCACAAGAACTTTCTATTTCTAAGAGTCTAATGAGACAGAATTTCTTCAGAGAGTCCGAATATTAAGATAAAGAGACAACAAAATAAATTTATAAAACAGCAGAAAGAATGAGGATAATATTTAACAATGCTTTGCAAAAGTCAAATGATAAAAGACAGAGTCATTATCCAGATGTCTGTTCAAGTCTGACAATCCAAAGAGAAGACATAAAGACCTTTTACCTGAAGCATGACAAACTCCTTCAGCTTTCCATTGGCATTGTCTGGGTGCCTCCAGTACAATTCAATACTTGACGAGCTGACAACAATTACTCTTGGGTCATGGAGGCCTTCAAAAGATAATAAAGTTTACATTTCAAAAATGCATATATGTGATACAACATACAAATCAATAAAAATGTTTTGAGCAATATGCAAATCTCTAATTGCTTAAACAGTAGTGAATCCTGTTTTTGGGGCATGAAAACTCTGCCTCGGAACAAGGAAAAAAAATTATGTGGAAAGAAGAAAAAGTACATGTTTTATTGAAATCATTTAATCTTTTCCATAGAGAAAAATGTTAAAAGTTGCACTATCCAGGAAATTGGATTAACTAAAATGGCCTTTATTTAACTTAATATCAATTTGTCAAATAGTAAAAAATATAAATTGATTTGGAACATTGCTTTTGTTTTTTGTTTTTTTCTTTATCTCACTTAAATGTCATGATCTTCAGTTTCAAAAAAGCTGAAATTGTATTTTCTTTTTCAGGCTTCTTCTCACAATTGTCAACATAACAATATGTCCTTCTCTTTTGCAAAGATTAATGGCAATTGTTTCCTTTCACAAGTTAATTGATTCTAAAATTATATGCTTTTTGTTCACTTTTTCTGTTTCACTTTTACTTTGCCATTTCACCTACTAGTTTCTCAAATTAAGTGCACATTTTGCATTCAATGTTTACAGAAATGGGTGAAGTTTTGTCCTTTGCTATCATTTCCATGTCTTTTAAAAACACATTCTTAAAATTTGACACAATCTATATTATTGATTATGTTCATGTCTTGTTCATGTAGTTATATTTTGACTTAATATTTCATATCACGCTGTATTGAAAACCATTTCTTTCACTGCCAATATGCAACCAAGCCAAGCAATGAAAACAAAGTTCTAAAAGAGAAAAGAAAGATATTGAAATAATGAATGCGCCCTTTGAATCTTAAGTGGATGAGAATTCAGATGACCCCCATCTAGTGAAGATGGATACCGGATACAAACCTTCTGGGGGAGATTCCTTAGTAGTTATGTTGACTTGCGGACTCAAAGCACATCCAACAACAGTGCATACAAGCATCTCTAATGTATACTGTGTGAAGGGACTGAGACCTGCACAATGGATCATATAGGGTAGAAAAATACAAAGAAAACCATTTGAAAATGTTCAATTAGATTCCCACATTTGCTCCCCCCCCCCCACCCCCCATCC
>JBCHJU010322789.1:0-14700 GCA_039654505.1 Plocamopherus imperialis
AAAAAAAACAACAAAAAAAAACAACAACAACCCCCCCCCCCAAAAAAAAAAAAAAAAGAAGCACATAACAAAAATAAAACAAAACCAACAATCACAAAACAACAAAAACCAAAAACAAACAAAATAAAATACGAAACAAAAACCCAAACCACGAAAATTTACCCTTGTTGCTTTAGTCGATACAGCTGAAAATAGATTCAACTTCTCCTGGAAAAGTATTCTGCTATAGACTGATATCCTATTCAGAAAATGATGTAATTAATCTGTCACAATCCGCTTCATGCTATGGAAACTAAGATTTAATGCTCTGGCCCTTTGAGCTGATATGTTTGAAAGGACTGTATTTCATTCCACCATCAAGCATGCACGTTATTCACCTGTTGGACAAACATAGAATATACAGTGCTCACCGCTTATACCTCAAATCAGGAGCTCAGGTATTCTTATATTCTACAGATTCCTATAACTGATGTACATTTTGGGAACAGAAACAAGATATGGCAAGTGCTATGATGAAACTGACCAAACAATAGGCAATTGCCTGACCAGCCGTCAATACTCCCACATCTGGCGGCACCTTGACCGCTCGTTTCCTTACCTGCCCATCTCTTGTGTCTCTCTCCTCATGAAAGAGTATGCAATCAAAACACTGATGTCGATTGATAAGACACCAATTGTCCTGTGTGATTTCATTTATAGCTTTTGCCGGCAAGGCTGGAAGGTGACAGATCAGTGTTACAATAACACATGGTGTAATTCAGGAAAAAACCCTTGGACGTAAAAAGACTCAAAGACAAGGAACTGCAACAGTTTTATGCAATTGCGATTGATAACAAACTGAAATCCATACAGGTAAGCATGAGTCAAATAGAAACAATCAGAAAAGTGACAAGTTGACACCACAAACAAGTAGAGACGAACAGAATATCAAAGGCCAATGGAGGAACTTTCAGGATGCAGTGACATCTATTGCTGAAAATGTAATTGGCAAAAGACATGGAAGAAAAATCGAAATATGGATTTCCAGCAAGTCGTGGAACCTGAGAGATGAAAGAAAACTTGCTAAACAGCAGAAAATGATACAAAGTGCAAATAAAGAGGCAAAAAGCAAAAACAAACGTCTAGCTAAAGTAAAAAGGCAGCCAAGAGAAAATAGATGCAAATGGCTGGATAGAAAGATTAAAGAAGTGAAAGAGGCTGCTGACAGGAATGACTTTTGAACAACGTACAAAATAATATAAGAACCGACCAACGAGAATCAAAGGCAACATGTGCCTATAAAGAGCAAAGAAGGAAAAGCCCTAAAGTCAGAAAAAGAAGTCGAAGAAAGGTGGATACAACACTGATAATAAATCAGCCAGACCCAATTCACTATCTTGACATTGTGAATAAAACACAGCCCATGCAATAAATAGAAACAGGTCCTATAATCACACAAGAAACACAGGTAGCCATGAATAAGTTAAAAAGTAACTAAGTGCCTGGTATGGACGGTATATACCCGGAAATGTTGAAATATGGAAGCGATACTAAACAACATTTGGAATCAAGAATAAATACCAGAGGAGTGGAAGACGGAAAGGAGATCTAGGAAATTATTCAAATTGGAGGGGCATTACACTTCTATCGATTCCAAACAAAATACTCCGCATAATATTCCTAAGCCAGACGAAAATAAAATCTATCGATCAAGTCCTCAGAGAAGAATAAAGTGGATTTAGACTTGGAAGTTCTTGCGCTGACGCCATATTCCCACTACGTAACAGCATCGAGAAAACAATGGAACATAACACACCTATATTTGTCCATTTCCAAAAAGCATTTGACAGTGTCCACAAAGAAACAATGTGGAAAATCCTAATTGCGTACGGGATACCAGAGAAAATTGCCAGAATGATAAAATGAATATATGACCGAAGTAAATGCAAAGTTAGGCTCGAACAGAACAATACCCAAAGTTTTGAAATCCAAACTGGAGTGAGACAAGGGTGCATATTGTAACCTTTACTTTTCACACTCACCATAGACTATGTCCTGTCAACCAAAGAGAACAAAGAATTTGGTACAGCTTTAACAGACAAGAAGGTATCTGATTTGGATTTCACGGATGAAATAGCCTTAAAAGGAAAATAAAATGAACAGCTTCAGAAATGCACCGATGGAGTCAAAACCACAGCAGAAAAGGTAGGATTAAGATTCAACGCAAAGAAATGCAAAACGATGAGCACTCTGAGAAATGAAGCACAAGTGAAAATAGATGAGGACACACCAATGACTTTATATATCTTGGTAGTAAAATTAGCAATAACAGGAAAGCAAGCAAGAAATAAAATGGCGAACACCGCCTTCGGAAGAATGACCAAAATCATGACATCAAAGAATATCTGTCAAAAAACAAAATTGAACATTTACCATGCTACTATGACATCTATACTTTTATATGGAAGTGAGACATGGCACATATCAGCGACAGAAACTAAGTGACTGAATGCCTTCCTGAGAAAGATCCTGGGGGGTAACGTACCATAACCGGATAAGAAATGAAGAAGTCACGAGAAGAACACCGGAAAATGAAAAGGCACACAAGATAAGGGAAAGATGTTTGAAATGGTTCAGTCATGTGATAAGAATAAACGAACAAAGAATTCCAAATCGCCTATTGAAATGGAAACTAGTGGGAAAAATAAATAGGGGGCGCAGAAAGTTGTCTTGGGGTGAAACTGTAGGAAGCGACTTTAAAAAGAAAATGGCATCTTGAGGAAAGAAGCAGAAGAAACAGCTTAAGACAGAGGAGTTTGGAGGTCAATGACAGCTCAACGTGCCTGTGGCACGGGAAGGAAACTTAAATGTACAACACTAGTATCAAAATATTAAAATAATAGAGTACTTTAAGGCACGTTGACAAGAATACTCAGCTATCTGAGTTGATCAGCTATCATGAAGACTAAGACTAAGACTAGGCCTGGCTTTTTTTTTTTTTTGGCTTGAGGTGAGGAGGGGTTGGGGGGTCTTTTTAAAAAAATTTACAAGTATAAAGATGAGTGAATTATTTTTAGGGAGTAGAGGGCCAATTTATACTTTTTAGTGTCCTTGTATGTACTGTTTTCCCGGTCCCATCTTATGATATTTTGCAAGGCCTTTCTAGCTGAGTTTACAGTGTGCTCTCTTTAGTCTAATTTTGTCATAATCTAGACCTCAGGTCAAGAGATGAGGATTCAACTATGTGCAGTGGCTATTATAACTGCATTACATTTTATTGATTGTAATACATGTAATCATTTAGAGACTAGGATATCCATTATAGTGGTTGGAGACGACCGTTTGACGAACCAGATAAATAATTTTATTTTGACTGGCGCTGATTTTTATCTTACGGGAAGGGATTTGGTGGAGAACTGTTTCTTACACTGCCAGGCACTGGACAGATCATACAGGCAACATATTATTGCGCACATTGAGCATATGCAAGTGTTAGTTTGGTGAAGGTAGACTTTGATCATAACAGTAGGGCTGCATAAGCAATAGTGTTGGATTTAGGCGTTTACCTAACATAGATGGTATAAGTTGTGCTTTGAGGAACAGAACAAATGTTACAAAAAATATCATAATTTGACTTTGATTCCTTCAATGTATTTTTGGCCCAAATTATTGACGTTTAGCCAAAATTGTTGCATGTTGGAATGGTTCTTTTTTTGTCCATATATTTTTACAGACGATAAAGAGAATAAATGTATATATACAATGAAAGATCTTTTTAGATGAAATTATCTTACTGGATTCCATTATTTATGGATTATAATTATTTTAATTTATAATAGATACCTCTTTAATACGTTTATGTATGAAGCGATGAATCCAAGTGTTGACTTTTGTTTGCTTTTTAGTTGTTTGTTTGTTTGTTTTGTTTTTTTGATAAACTTGGCTGGTCCATTTAGTTCAAATTGTTTGGTCAGCTATATTCCATAATGCGTGTATAAACTGACTAAGTGATATCTGTAAGGATTCTCCTCACCATACTGTAAATCAATTTTGTGTTTGAAATTCTCTCATCTTCCAGGAAACCCAGGACAGGGCCCTTTATCCAGAATGCTATTGAGACCAGACTTAAAATGATACTCCCCTATAAAGACATATGGTCTCAGGTAAGATGCATGTTTCACCCTATTCCTTTAAAATCTGGTTATGGTTTCATTCCAAGAGTGCACAAAGATGAGCCATTTAACAGAACCATTACTCATAAAACAAACAGACAAGATTTTCAACCAGCCGTATTCAAATAAAGACTAGATATTATAAGTATAGACCTGAGTGGGGTGACAATATATGTGTGCTTTGAATATATGCATACAAATATTTATATATTACAATGTATGGCTTTCTTATATACTGCTCAAGAGCTCTGCTTGAAAGGTCTGCTTTAGTCCCTCTTGATATAATTTTAATCTCAAGTTTTCAGGGGTTTTTTTGTTATGGTGATTCAAATCCTTTTTTGTCTTTCTGCACTTATTTCTCTAGGCCATGGGGATTCAGACTTTGCCTCAAAACTCCATTCAGTCCTGGAAAAATCTGATGAACCTTTGTGATGAAATTTGGTATTATGCTGGAGACAAGTCAATTGATGTAAGTTTAGCTCTTTGGTGTCCATGTTTACTGATGTTTTTATCTTGAATATCTAGTATGGAGTCTGTAGTAAAATAGGATACATTTTTATCTCCAACTGATCGATTCCTACAACTGTCAAGGAAAAACTACAATTTCATGTTCAAAAAATATGAAGTAGCTACAGCCTCAATTTTGTAATCTGTGGCCAATCTTCCCCAATATAATTTAACCCATTACACTCTAGCCTGTCCCAGAATTGCGCCTCCCCCACTAGGCTGTAGTAAAGAAAATAAACAATACCAAAGTGCTGGTCTAGGCTTTTTTTTCATACCGAAGAGTAGTCTCGTTCCCAAGACTTTGAGCATGACTTTTGGCTTTACCGCAAAAGAATTGGACCAATGCCTCCTGACCTGTCAATGTTTCAATTTAATACAGTAGAGTTGCTATAAGAATCCTTCGCCTAAGAACCCAAGGTTCACTCAAGAATCCAGTATGTTCGTGTCCTATATAACGCTACCCCTTTTAGAACCAGGTAGTTGTAGTGCTGTCTGCCTTAGAATGTGGTCTCATTGGAGGTAGAGTAAAGAAAATGATTCAATTTGATGTGTGCAATAGCGCAAAATGTGAAAAGTTGATAGTCAATGACAAATAGGCATTTGAAAAGACTATTGTTGGAAGTCCAAACATCCATAGGTGACCACAACAAGTGATAGACACCGATCGTGCCTTGGCGGCTCCAGAGGGACAGATAACAAAGATTACATAGGTGTTGTGTGCCAGGGTTTAGGGGGGAAGCCGAGTGCCTTTTAGGGGAAGGCATTGCACGTCTTGCGTTGCAACATCAGACCATCATGGTCTCCTATTCACCCTCCGTTGTGAGCTTTCTCAGCCAATCTTTTGTTTCTCAAATGTTTCCCCCTTCCTGATTGATTAAAAATGGACCAATCACAGGACGTTTTCAGTATGAGAATCACCACACCGAGCTTTTGTGTTCAAGGACCACCCGATAAAATGCATACCGTACACCTGGAAGCAATATATCGTAGTTCGGCTAAGAACCCGGTCCGCCTAAGAACCCGCTTATTCTGTCTTCTTAACACCGGGTTCTTAGAGCAACTCCACTGTAATAATTTTTAGTTCCAATCCTCGAATTTTTGTGGCTTGGAAAGCATGCCAAATGAGGAGAGTTTGTCTTGGACATTGATCTCATTGACGATAATATTGAATTTGATAGATCTAGATGTGAAAACAGTGACAATGATGGTGATACTGACAATTCTGACTTCATATAAATTAGAAATGAACCTGTCCAAAGAAACGAAAATGAAGATGAATTTTGAAAAAAAAATTTTCAATTTTATATTTGTTTTATGTTGAAAATCTTTTTACTCATTTGAAAGTTCAATTATTTGTTCCTTTTTTGAGACCAAAATCAATCAGATTGATCCATTGAAAATATATTAAATTATTTTGTTGAAAATTATGTGTTACAGTCAGTATGGAGTTGTTTCCCTTTGCTTAGGATCTTGCGCTTGACTTCCTCTTTGGCTGCTTAGGGTGCAATGGGTTTAGGGGCACAGCGGCTCAATGAATTGAACGTTGTGCTTGAGACCAAGGGGTCTTGGGTTCGATTCCTGCCAGCAACCATTGTGATTTTTCCTTAAGCAAGAATTGCCTCACCCTACCCAGGTGTCAAAGGGGTACCTGGCAAGAGGCTGGTAAATGTTGCGCCCCATAGGCTGCACTTCACTGTATGCTGCCCGGGGGGCATACCTGCTGGGGGAATAAATGTATTGTAAAGGGCTTTGAGGCTTCGATGGAAAGCGCAATATAAATGCAATATTTTATATTTATTTATTTAAGAATATTTCATCTAGACCCACCAGTATTTAATTGAGAGAAGTCGATGAGATAATTGGCCAACTGTCATGCATCATCATTCGTTTAAAATATCTTCAATACTTTTATATAGAGTTTAATGTGTATCACTTGTATTAAATTTTAGTCAGCAGGCCTATATATAGAGTTTAATATGCATCACTTGTATGTTTAGATTTTAGTCAGCAGGCCTGTATATAGAGTTTAATGTGTATCACTTGTATGTTTAGATTTTAGTCAGCAGGCCCATATATAGAGTTTAATATGCATCACTTGTTTGTTTAGATTTTTACTCAGCAGGCCTTGGCTTGCAATTTTCGCTTTCTCTGTTTTTTAGTGAGTTATTATTTCTACTTTGAGATAAGAGACTACTTTGATTGTGTGTTATACAGGAATAATAAAAAAAAAAAACCCACAGTGGAGAGCACAGTATGAATGTAAACAAAACAAAGTTTATCTGTGGAGCCAAGAGGACCGTGGTCATCTGCAGTCTTCACCTGCGGCTAAGTTTTTCTATGTAGATCTAGATCTCCTTCATATTTGGTTCTTTTTTTTTTATATATACTGTATTCATGCTTTTTATTGTAATTTCTTTAGTTTTATTGCCTTTTGATTGTTCTTTGTTGTTTGAAGAAGGGTATATACCTGAAAATTTACTGTTTTGTTTTGTCTTTATAGTGGAGGCTTTTATTAAACTTTGTTTTGTTTACATTCATGTGTGCTATACAGGACACTGTGGATATACAATAAGTGCAATTTAGTGCGTTTTGCACAAAGCATGTGGGGTTCTTTGGGCTTGTGATGTGTATGTCTCATGACCACAATGTCATTTCTCTCAATCCAAGAGGCTATTGTGAAAATATTCCTCTTGTTTTGTCCTATGGAATTACAGTTCAACTGGTACACAAAGAGATTGACACTAGCTGCTGTCTACAAAGCCACTGAGATCTACATGCTGCAAGATACCTCTGTGGATCACCAGGCCACTTGGGAGTTTCTGAATCGACGCATGGGTGATGTTCAAAAATTGGGGACAGCAAGCCGACAGGTTCGTACGATGATTTGAAAACGCTTGAAAAAGTGCTGGCCATATTCGGAGTACCCTTTTTAATCAGAAAAACGAAATTCTATTGTTTGATCAGTGTCTCAATGAACCTAAGATCACTGTTTTTGTGGTGTCAATGGTCACTCAATAAGAGATAGAACGATGTAAGTTTCGAATGATGTTTTAGCTTTACTTTAATTGAGGACTGTTTATAGTTTAAATATCAATATACAGAAATCAATAGCCCTGTAATTTATTCATTTAATGCTTTCATTTGATTTCATATCTTTTTATGTCTTCTCTCTCCCCCAGCTGTTTCAGTCCAACAGTGTTTTAAAGGAAGGATTCTTCGGCTTTTGTACCATGGTCAGTTTTCATATACCAGTATATTTCATTGAACTTCCTGTGGTACCATGAATCATTTCATGAAGTGCTCAACCCTTTTCATGTTTTATATAGGCCTTTTTTTCTTGTTTTATTGATAATGGTGGTTCTAATAATGGTGATGATTATATTGATGATGACGTTAATGCTAATAAATAAAATAATAAATAATATCCCACTAATTCATTGCTGAAGGGAAATTTGTCATTTGTTTTTGGTACGAAAACTGAGTGTCAGCCACAGAGCTGCGCTGCAAACGGAGGCAGTTAGTGTACATTGCCTTGCCCAGGGGTTAAATCACAATGTCCCTGATTGGATTTGAACCACCAACCTTCTCGTTTTCAGCTGCTGTGCCACTGAAACCACTTTAAGTATTATAATAGTGGCGATAAAAAAAATGATGATGGCAATGGTAAATCATGTTGATTACTTCTGTTACTGAAAAAAAAAAGAAGAAGAAGAAGGAGGAGGAGGAGGAAGAAGGAGGATGAGGAGGAAGAGGAAGAGGAGAAGGATAATAATAATAATAATGATAATAATAATAATAATAATAATAATAATGATAATAATGATAATAATAATAATATTTTTTCATTGTCTTATGCTCATCACAAAAAGTATTTTTGGTTTGCTTTTTCCTCTTGTAGGGTCGCAATATGCTGGGAATGAATTCCCGAAACAGATGAAGGAAAACGGAGACAAGCTTCAACAAACTCCAGGCATAATATGTCAAGAGTCATGAAATATGAGGGGAGATGATCTATAAACAATTCTCTTGTTTGGGTATTTTTTTCCCCCCAGATCCCTTCATTTTCAGTTTTTTTCCTACAAAGGATGGAAATGCTCAGATTTATACATTTTTCATTCAACTCCATCTAGATATTGAGAATGGAGGCCCAAGATTTTCCCAAGTGTTTTTTGTGTGTCCATGCTAAGTCATGACAAAGTCACGAGGTATCAAAGTTACTGGCAAACTGAGGTGACGTCAGTGTAAGGCAAGGGACTGAAAAAAAAAATGTGATTACCCACTTTCCCCCTCCCATTTCTTTTTTTTTTTCTTTGTTTGTCATTCACTTTTTAGTCATTTGTGTCAAAATCAGGTGTGAGAAAAACAAAATTCACTGTTTTTAAGGCATCATAAATCTTGTTTAGCATTATTGTCATTAACATTTTACACAGATCAGTATGTCTGTAAAATTTTATTTACATCTACAACATGATAATTGGATAATGAAACAGCTATGATTCTACTGAATTTGAACCATAAAATCTTATGTCAGATATTGCATGGGCTCATTTTTGTGCTTTTCGTTGAATCAGGTTGTTGTCCATTGATTCCCAGCAATACTCACACCAACCGTGCACAATTGAGAGTGTTGTGGAAGATTCATAGGCAAGAATGGTCCTAAAAAATTCATGAAAAGGAGCTGTGAAACGTTTGAAATGAGATTTTCCAAGATTGTAAAGTGAACCAATTGCTGTTTCAACATCCAAACCTAAATGTCAATAGAATTTTGCAGATCCATTAATAATACGTTACAAAACATCTACATATTCGAATTGTTATGTGCTTATGAGATGTGGTGTTAGTTTTTTAGGAGGGTGGTTTTTGTGTATAACCAATAAACATTAGAATGAATGTTCCATATTGCAGAGGAACAGGGTTTTTGCTCATTATTAATTTGGTACATCTCTCTATTACTATTAAGAATGAATTAAAAGTTTGTCCAATTATAACATCAGAAACCACACACACCCGTTCTTTTTGTTGTTTATTCTCTCTCAAGCCTTCTTACTGAATGATTTCAGCTTCTGCAATGCTAATTTTTCTTAAAAATATGATATTACTCTGATGGAAGATTCAATCATTACTGCATTTTCTTTTCACCAAATGGATAACTTTATCAATGAAATAAAATAGAAGAATTGAATAAAACTAAAGTGTTAATTTTCCTTTTTATTCACATTTTAAAATGATTGTCATTTGTATTGATGGTTATCAATTGATTGAACAATATATGAAGGCTCCATGGGGTAAGAGCAGTAGTCACAGATCCTGATAATACACTCTTTATTTGGGAACTCGCAAGTGGTTCATCACTGGCATTTTCACTTTTGAATGTTCATACTTATTTCTATCTCTCCCTACAAGGAGAATGATGGCTGTAGAAGAGTGAAATAGTGCAGCATCACAATATCATACATCTATTTTGAGAAAAGTATGAGGATAGCATTTCTGTGGGGTTTTTATTGTTTGACCAGGTGTTTAATGTATGAGTATGATCGGTCTTTGATAGTAGCCTCTATTCTTTTCTTTTTTTTTTTTTTTTTTTAGCAGCAGGCTGTCTTGCATAGGCTAGACACATACCGACATCAGACCCGACGGTCAGATCAGACCCAGAAATATTTTGCTGGCTGTGTTTCCGAGACGGTCTGACAGACAACACATTCTTTTTTATTTGGTATTCTGAAAAGGGTGTGTAGCATGCGGACAGGGAAAGTAGTTATTGTGGTGAAGAAGAAGGTGAATAAGGTAGCCTGGATGCAGTGGATTTTGGGTCCATCCGATACAACGAAAGAGGAAATCTCTTAGCTCTATCATTTATATCCCCAACTTGCTGAAGACAATACATGAAATATTTCCCCATGGAACCAAGTTTTTTCAACAAATTGCACAGCTAAATTTGGCGAGCTCTGAAAAAACTAATTGCGGATAGGTGAAATACAACATGGTTCTAAAGTTGATCAAGTAAGCTCGCGCATGTTTTCTTTGTGACATTTTCAAGTCTGCTGCGAATGATTTTCTTTGAGTCAGATTCCTCTTTCATGGGTCTTGAGGTTGGCAAGTCTTTGGTGATAATAATGATAATAATAAATAATAAATAATAATAATAGTAATATGTATATTAATGATGATGATGATGGAAATAATATTCATAAACCTGCTGAGGCATTCATCATCCATAGGTAACCTATTAGAAAAGTATTCACCCCACCATCATTATACACGCTCATTCTAAATCATCTGATCTTGGATGCTGTAGTGTATTTCATGGGTAAGTGAAAGTGTTCGCTGTTTTTATTGTTTGTGATTTTGTTTACAGTTCAGTCCATATATTATAACGGCTAGTGCTATAACGTCACTCCTGGTATAACGGCACTTTCCCTAAGCCCCTTTTCCCTTTTTTTAAACGACAGTAAAAATTTACTGATGTAAGGGCACCCATAGTCTTTATTTCTGTTATAACGGCACTCTAGGCAGGCGGAGCTGTCCTATGCTCTGAAGCCAAATGAAATGTCTCTCAAGTCCGTCAACAGTGTTTTGTGCGCAATCATCACACTGATACTGGTCAATGTAAGCTTACCGGCACCCCCATCCTCTACCTTCCTCCTTTTCCCGTTCCCATTCCCTTTCCAAAATTGCCAATTGCCAGGAAATGCTATTCTAACAATTTCGTGGCTTGGTTGCAACGGCACTGTGATACAACGGCACTATAAAAAAGTCCTCTTTATGCTGTTTTATCCGAGGTGTACTGTACTACTAGTCAAACAGTGCCTGCACATCCTTTTGTACTGGGAAATGGTCTTGTCTGACCGTCCGGTCTGGTGTCGGTGTGCATGTACCCTAAGCTGACACTACCTCTTTACCATCCTTGCAGTCTTCATATTTTGCGACAATGTCATTATTGTATTATTTTACATGTACATGTACTATAAATAAATAACTTAATTACAAAACATATCTTTCATCAATCCTCAGAATAAATAAAACGTCAAGGATTGCTTGCAGCATGTGATCAAGCGTTAAATGAATATTTGGGTTTAATGCTTTTACATTTTCAACAGATACTGTCTTTGTTTTGTTTTGTGTCATAATCTTAACAGGGCAGACAGGTAAGATTTTAATGATTTTGGACCAAAATTTTCAAAAAAAATGTTTTGGCTCCAAATAAATCTTTAGTATCTAATCTTTAACTGACAAGCATTCACAAGCCGAAATTTTCATCCTATACACAAAAAATATGTCTTCAAGAAGATTGGACCATACCAAAATTTATGAGAGAATTGAAGAAATGCATACGTTTAGCCATAGCTACAGGCTTGTTATATCAGCAAAATGTATCATGTTTGATATCAGCCAAATTGACAACTCCTGCCCTTTAAAAAAAGCATGAATCAAATAAATATTTTCATTGGAGGATAATGAACCAATGAGCAATTTAGTTTCTGAGTACCTCTTTTGGGGTTTTATTTTTACGATTTTCTCGAAAACTTATTTTACACTACCTTGTAACACGTCAGTTCCAAAATCTTAAAAAAGCATTCAATCTAGAGCTATGAAATTTGGCATGTGGATTCCCAAAACATAAATGGGGTAATAAGCTGTAACTTTTTCAGTCTACATGTAAATACATTTTGGCCATTTAACAAAAGTTTTAACATTTTTATGAAATTTTTGGAACAGGATTTTTAAAAATGTGTAAAAAAAAATTATTAAAAAATGAATTCAAGACAAAACCAAGTAGCCTATTACCCCTCTCTATGTTTAAACTAAGTATATTCAGTGAAAAAATGTGAAAATCTTTTTTTGATATTTAAGATTTTTGAACTCTACGAATTTTTGTTCATTTTCAAGATGGCGGCCTTTACCATAGCAACCAATATTTTTCCCCAATTTTTTAAAAATGTTAATATCTCTTTCTACGATGTATCTATATTCTTTGAAAATTTGGTGCCTCTAGATAAGTATTAACAAAAGTAGCTTTTGTAAGTAGTGTGCCCCCTTAAACATTTTTGTTGTTGCTTTTTATTATTTTTATTCTGTCCTGTTTTTATTCCTTTTAATGTTATTTTTTTAGCTGGGTTGTTGAAGATCCATTTCAGATATGCATTATTTGTGTTATTCTCAATCTACATAGGGAATAGGAGCCTACTGTTTTTGTGAGGGAAATGGCATTTTAGCAATTTTTCAAGCTTTTATTAAGAGATTTTGAGTAATTTGAGGTTGAGGGTGTTTTGCTCCTGCTTTGTTTTCTTGTTTCTATTCATTTCTCGTTTTTTGGGCTTTTTTTGTGTGAATGTTTCAAAACTAAGGTTTAATTCATGATTATGTTTGCCACTGAATCCAGGACTAAGCCCTCATTACACAATGACAAAACAAGATAATCATTTGTTACTGTTCAGAACAGTCTTTGGTGCATCATTCCCATTTCAATTCAAAATAAAACAATGTAGTAACTGATTAATACAGAGAATTACACATAATTATTTTACATTATGTTACAGTATAGTGCATAGGTATTATACATCATATACAAAAATGAAAAACTTATCTGCATGTGAATTTTTTTAACAAATATTAATTCGATAAACGAATTAAATGATGTTGAAACTGGATGGATTCAAAATATTTGAGCAATTGAAAGATAAATCTAAAATGCCTTGTACAAGTATGATATGAATAATTGATAGAATTGGATAACTCTTATATCTTTCCTTTTACTTTTTTAAATGCCGTCATTAACACATACACTTATACATACATATAATATATAACTTGTGTATTATGTATATTATTATGTAAGTGTGCATGTAAAACACAATTTCATTGAAAGATGCTCCTTCCTATAAGAGACGTATATACATGTTCATGTATATTACATGTACATGCATGTATATTACATGTACAATGATGCATATATATATATATATATATATATATATATATATATACAAGCTGAGCAAAACCCTCATCTCTTTAGCTGAGCTTCTTTCAATTTCAATAATCCTAATTCTCCTAGCGGTTTACTATATGTTATGGTCAAAATTCTTGCAGGATACTTAAACTGACAACACAGTTCCAGCGCGCGGTATTCATAATTTTTTTTTTTTTTAGCTGTAAAATGACATTAATGAACGATAGCGGAAAAAGGAAAACAAACAAACAAATAAACCATCAGCCGGTATATCACATCTGCTATGAAAAAATGTCCTCTACAATAATTATTGTTTTTGAAGTAAATCAGAACCTTCCAGCAAAACATGGCTTCTCTTCTTAGTGACCTTACCTTGGATCCTTTGCCAAACAAAGGTCCAGCAACTCAGAATTATAAATATATGTACATACATGCATATATTTTATTATTATTATTATTATTTATACATTCATAATACATGCACACGCATTCACATACATGTATTCTTCTTGGACAAATGATTGATTTTTAAGAACAATTGAGTAAACAAACACCATTTTAAATGTCTGAAGTTGAAAGTGAAGACAAATTGACAAAGCAGACGACCATAATAATATTATTTAAACAATGTAGTCCGCTTAAGATAAACTGCTTGGGGACCGATCCAGTTGCTCATCTTAGGCAAGGTTTATCTTAACCATTTCAATGAAAATCAAATCTATAAATCACTCACACACACGCACGCACACACTCACACACAATTAGCGTATCCTTCAGCCGGGATATTGGCTTCAGTCTCCAGTGATCATAACACAATGTACAAAGAATAAAGGATAGGCCTACAACTACCATGTATAGTTCGGCCCCTGCATGAAGTGGAAAACCACGTTACAGATGTATGCCTGTAGTGGTACATGTAGTAGTAGTAGTAGTAGTAGTGGTGATAGTAGTAGTAGTAGTAGTAGTAGTAGTAGTAGAAGTAGTAGTAGTAGTAGTGGTGATAGTAGTAGTAGTAGTAGTAAACAAAACGAAGTTTAATAAAGCCTCCACTATAAAGACAATACAAAACAGTAAATTTTCGGGTATATACCCTTC
>JBCHJU010323893.1:0-14696 GCA_039654505.1 Plocamopherus imperialis
ATTCTGCAAGGCAGAAAATCGTTCTTTTAACCGATGTGTTCTTATAAGCGGTGTTCTTATAAGCGGTGAGCACTGTATCAGGTGTGATCGTTGAAAAATAAGGAATGTTTGTCTCTGACTCATTGCCAAAGGGTGGCATATGAGACATCAACAGAAACTTATCTCTTTTCTTATTTTAGAGATGAACTGGTTTTAGATGACACTTCAGTTTATTCCTCCATACCTCTCACAAATGGTGATTTTATGTCTTTTTCAGAGCATTCTTCTATTTTCTACCTGTCATGATTCAAATGTTACAGTATTTTTTTACCAAATGCATGGCTCTATAATTTATTGAAACGAGCTTTTTTTTTCATTGTAAACAATTGTTGTTCATGACAGCCATATCTGCATGCATTGAAACACAGCTTTGGGGATCAGTCCTGCCAGTGTTGACTCCTGTTCATCTTTTTATGTCAATGACTTTTTTTCAGGCTTATTCTTCTCATTATCATTATTATGATTATTATGACTTTTATAATATAATATAAGATAAGCAATCCATTGCCTGAAATATCTTAGGGCTAATTTAGACATTTTACATCTGATGTATTAGTACATGTATTATGACTGCTGTGAGATTCATCTCTGCAATGAAGTCCCTCTCAACATCTTTAGCATCTCAGTACTGGTATTTGAATACCAGATGGTTTTTTTCTTCACCAGAATTGGTAGAAGAATGCTTGACATTTTACACTATTTTTATCTCTTTTGAGCTTGATTACAGTACTGTTTGATTTTTTCCATCAGACATATAATGTCCTATATAATTTTTATTATACAAAAATAAAGTAGGCTCTGCTGACTATTTTTATTAAAAAAAAATTCATTCTTCTAGTGCAGTTTGATTTATTTTTTTTTACCTTTCACTAGAAATAGAATTACATAGTTTTTTTTTAGCATTCTGCTAGACAGCTAACTTCTACAAAATATATACATGAAAGAAGATATCTTTCCTATCAGGTCACAGTTTCTTCTCTGTTCTTTTTTTTTTTTTTTCTATCTTCAAATTATGCATCAAATGCCTCCCTTTATTTTACTGGTTAGACAAACCATGAGTAGGCCTCTCTGGAAGTTGTTTTTTTTTGGGGAGAGGTTTTGTAGCATTTGCAACCGTTAATGGTGCAATGCAGACAATCAATGTGCACCCCTTCTGAAGCACAATCCCAAACTGCATCCCTTCTCAGGAATTAGGAAGAGATTTCGATGTAACAATTCTGTCTGAATCTGATGTCTTTGTCATGAATCCTGTTTGATCAAAATTTTCCTTATGAGAATTAGAGACACGACATCTCTTTGGACTTTTTAAATTACTTACTTTTTTTCTTCTTTTTTTTTTTTTTTTAAATCCTAATTGTTTTTTCGCTTTTTTATGGGTGTATGAGATGCAGGTTTAATATTGATCACTGATTTGTTTTTAAATATATCTTAATAATTAATGTATGGACACACCATTGATAGCCATTTTGCTTCATTTATCAAAGTTGTCCTGATTTATCCATAAAACTGCAACTTTAATACAAGGTTAAGGAAAAAAAGTAAACCCCCCCCCCCCCCCCCCCCAAAAAAAAAAAAAAAAAAAAAGAAAAAAAAAAGAAAAAAAAAGTAATTTGATTTCTCAAATAATGTCAACCTTATAAATGCTGTTGTTGTTGATGTTTAAAATTGGTAAAATAATCACATCAGAATGGTCTTTCATCTAAAAGCAAGGGCGTTGTCTTATGTATTCTCACTGCATGTTCAACGGCATCATGATAGAATTATTATGATGTTCACAACCAACGAAAAGGGTTCAAATAGCATATTATGTGTTTGCATTTGTAACGAGCAGCATTTCAAACAAAATATTTACTTTAATAAGCTTCTTGTTTGGGGTTTTTTTTTTGCTTTTTTTTTTTTTTTAATGCAATGGAGAATGAAAGTAATTTACCCTACATGTGTTGTGATGTGTTTCTTGAGTAACTAATGTATTGAAAATCTTCATGCATTATTAAACAGTTGTTGTTGATTGGTGAATTTTACCAACTGCCTTAGCATTATTAGCTGTAAAGATAAAAAATTACTTGTAAATTTGCAAGTCATCAATGTTCAACACCTTTAATACCCTGTTAGATGATGCTCAACCACGTTTTGAAGGTCACATCCAGGTTAAAAAGAAAATGTTAAACAGACTTTTCACTCTGAAATTCACATAGCATACTTTTGCAGATGAATTTGTCAATTTAAAGAGGTTGATAAGTCATTTGCTTTAATCCAGGAAATATCTCAAAAGAATTGCAAAGCATATGGTGTTTTCATCTTATTTAATATTATGTTATATAATTGCTCAGAATGAAATTTTGACTTATCTTAATTACTTCCTTGTAGTAAGTTTCACTTGTAGGATTTTTGTGAATGTTGCTTTATCTTTCCAGTTACTGCTGGATAACATATTTATGACTGGATTTCACTTGCTTTAATAGCAGTGTTTATAATGAGTCTCTCTCTGATTTTGATATTCATCCTCTTTCCCATCACAGCAACAATGCTCTGTTTGAATGCTTGCAAAGGCAGCTGAGTAACAGAGACTCCTTTTCATGTGTTTGAAGAATCAACTTTGATAATGATCACATAGACTGTTGAGCTAAATACTGTCTCAGTTGCTAAAGTATTTTAGGGTAATGTATTTGCGCAGTTGTAATAATAAAACATTTTTGCCTATGAGAGGTTCTTTCCTCCTTCATACTGTGTTTCTCAATGAGTGGTCAAATACATAATATACCTTTAGTAATATATTCTGTGTATTAGAATGAAGTGAATTTCTAATACCCTGTTTCATTTTTTTAGTTTCATGTTTACATCTCCTATTACAAACTACAAACTAAACAGCATTATTGGTTGATATTTAGTCCACCATAGTTGAATGCTTGAAAACGGCTGGAATTGTGTGATTTTTCTCTTTCGTATGTCATCTTTTCTATCTGCAATAACCTGTATTCTTGATTTAATGTTTAGAGAAACTCAAACGCCTCCTTTTTTCTTGTTTCAAATATCAATGCATTGCAAGATTTTTCATTAAGCAGAAAAGATTTGGAGATGTGTTTGTTTCAATGCAATGCATCAATCAACCTTTGAAAAAACTATAACAAATAACCATATCTTTCAAAAATGTGTTTACTATTCAGGAAAGCAAATAATCCATCCATACACAATGACCCTGATGTCTCTGTGTAACAAGTAAATCAATCATAACTACACACACATCTTCAGCAAGTTTTTGCCTTTCAATATACTTCTGGTAGAAAACACCCACACAGTACGCATGTCTATGATTTAGCTAACCAATGTTTTTGTAATTTATATGGTACCTTTTAAAGTCAAGTGTTAGTTACATGTATTCTTGTCAAATTGTCCTACTTTTTTTTTTTCTTTTTTTTTTTTCAAATCATGGATAGTCATTATTTAATCTGTTTTAGAAAATGTAGGCTTCACCATTATACAATTCAATGGCCTTTTCAAATCGGGCGTACAGGTTTTTTTTTTATTTGCTTGGCTGCTGCTGATTAATGTATTTCTTACTGTAGATACGCTAGTCATTGTCTCAGTACTATAATACCATGTTTTATGAAAATAATAATGCATATGAAATCATATCTTTTTGATACAAAAGGTGCTGAGATTTTATGTGATTTGATTTGATTGGTCAAAATAGTCATTTGTCTGATTTCTTGCAGTGTGTTGAGAAATGTTTCCTAGGATGTCCTTTTTTATATTTTATATGTAGCAAGCTCAGTTCCATCTCACTTTGTTTTTCTTTTTAATTTTTCCCATTGATTGCCCACTTATCCAATATAGAATTAAATGATAATCATGCCAATGTCGTATTCACTCACATCCTTCCTCTACCCCCCCCCCTTTGTTTGTGATGTTGTGAGTGCTTAGTCACCAATTGATAATGTAATACTTCATTTAAATAATAAATTTCTATTTGTTATTCTTTTATTGTTGTTATAGTATGTGTGTGTGTGTGCTTGTGTTTTTCAAGGGTTGTTGAAAATATTTATTTTCATGTCGGCCACTCTACTTCATACTAAAATCACCCTCAACGCCATTTATATCATTTTTTGACAATTTCATATCCGAGTGAAAACAATGCTTTGTATCAATATCATATATTATGGTTTATGGGTTACAATATATATCATATATGTGATAAAACAAAAATAATGTAGTTTGTTTTCAAGGAAAAGGAAAATGAACATTTCTTTTATAAATTGTGCATGTAAAGTATATTTTTGATTATGAAATTAAAGCTGGGTAATGTTTTGAGGAATGTCCTTGATCAACCACATAAGCTCACTATGCTTTGTGCGTTTTGCTCTTTAAGGAGAAAAGGAAAATCCTGTGTAAATGATAACCTCAAGTAGGCCACAATTTATTCATTATCATTTCCTTGTACTTATGGTCATACCTATGTACTAATGTAAATTCAGTAGTTTCTCCACAGTCTACTTGTTTGCTGTTTTGACAATCTTTATCATATTTTAGTTTTTGTGTCTACAAGCACCTTCATTGTTTTGTAATCAGAAGGTAAATATGTCAACTTCTCATTATACTACAGTGTAGAAAACGAAAGCAAACCTTGTTCTTTGTTCAGTATAAAATTTTGATATAATACATCTTAAATGCTGGCTATTTCATTCCATGACAACCTTTTTGCTCTTTGAGTTTTTAGAGTTTCTGAGTTGACATTTTAGGTCTGTTTTGCTTTATTTATTTTTTTGTTTGTTTATGACCAGTAACTTTGTTTTGTTTTGTTTGTTTTGGGGTTTTTTTTGTGTTATTTTTAAAAGCTTTTGACCAGTTTGTAATTCTTGAATCTTAAGAGGAGTTTTTTCTGTTGCTCTGACCAGTCCTTTTTTTTTCTTTCACAGTTTTGCCTCTACTTTGGCACTTAGCTTTTGCTTTTCCAATATTTTAACCAATTTACATTGACGACAAAGTTTTGGTTGAACTTTTTTTAGTCTCCTATTATCATGACTAGTATGGACTTGACATAAAGTATATTATATCGCAGTTTTTTTCATTCATTTATCAATAATGCATGTCAAAAAAGCTATTATATTCTACAATGTCCATTCTCTGATGATATGAGCTTTGCTGAGCTTGTAGCCTGTTCATACATATGTTTAATAAAATTTGCAACGGAATCATATCTACACATTCATTGCTGATGACAGTATGGCACAAGATTTCAAAATTTTCTTGTGATCCATACTATTACTTTTATTTTCACTCAGGACTTTTCTATTGATGAATGCAAAATAATTGATATATATTTCATTTCACAAGAAATCAATTGGATTTTGGAATTTTCATAATGTGGTAATTTCAGTGATTTCTTTGTTCTGTGGATTACGAAGCAAACAACATTGATCATTGCTCCCCTGCTGGATGATTGTCAGTGTAACATTTGTATTGGTACATTAACACTGTGTGTTTGGTTGTTGCCATACTTTTTGTGCTACGATGATGCATTTTGGTTTTTTAATTTATTGATTAATTTTGCAACTATGTTTTTCATACCGCTACCAATTTCTTTTTTTCATTGTTGAATGGGTTGCTTGTAAATGTTGTGAATGTTTGTTTGGTTTTCTTTTTCTTTTCTTTTCTGTTTGCTTGCTATTTTTTTTTCTGTTGATTTTTGTTGTTGTTATTGTCGTTCTGTGGATCGGTTGGAGTTTGTTGTTACATTTTGGGGGGGAGTGGAGGGGAGGGAAGGGGAGATCTGTTTTTGTTTTGGGGTTTTGCTTGGGGGTTGTGGTGGAATTGTTGTTGTTGTTGTTTCTGTTTTATTGATATTGTTCTTATTACAGGGTTAGGGGCTTTCTAGAATTATTTTGATTGCAGGCGTCTGTGTGAATGGGGTAGGACCTTAGCTTTTACTGCTTTTTTACATGTACCTTGAGTTCAAGTGTGTATGTTGCTGCATGTGTGAGTTATAAAGCTGATGAGAATTAGTGACACTGCTTTGCCATACATGGATATTTATACACACGCTGCTTTTCCGTACAACGAGCCCGTTTGATTCTATGCTTCATTGTCGATGCGTTGTGGGTTGGGTTTTTTTCCCCCTCGGAGGATGATTGAGATTGCCTGTGCTCTAGACCCATTGATACGACATTGTATCGTTACTTGTGCCTAATTTTTACCCTGACACTGACACCATTTCCATTCCTCTAAGTCAAAGCCCCGACCGACCTTTTCTTTGCCCCTCCCCTCCTCCCGTCATCACGGTGTCAGTATCTACATTCATTTTACGTTTCACTGGTCTTTACTCACTGCTACACATGTCATGGCAATAGTATCTCTTCTTTTAAGGTCCAGACCTGATCAAACAGGTATCAGTGATCAAGGCATGCCACTCACATCTCTGCTCCAGACAACCTACGATACTTATGCTATCCTGATCTTTTTAAGTAAAGTTTCGGAATGAGTATCATTAATATTAATATCCAATCAACACTTTACAGTTAATGATAATTATTAGACAAAAAGAATGAATATGAAATGAATTTTTTTGTTTTTCTTAGATAAATTCAATGCACATAATCATGACATTCCTGTACTTAGAAAGTCTTTTTACACAATACTTAAATTTCATAGACAGGTAGCTATTTGCTTTACAAAATGTGAAATTATTGTTTTATTAAAGTGTGTGCCTTTAGTCAAGGTTTAAAAATACTAGTTGTCAATCTTACTCTAATCTTACTCTACACTTTTCATGTAGGCCTATTCATAGACAGTGCAAATAAATAAACACATTTAATTTGTCTTTTCCCTAAACATCTTTTATTTTTCCCATTCAAGTCACCTGGTCAGCCAGGATGCAAAAATTCATTGCACCTTTCTTTACTTATATAAAAGAGTGCCTGATAGTCAAAAATATTTCCATTCAAATACAGTTACATATCAGACATTCTTAGACATTGTTTCGGTATATATAATATATGTTATTAAGTTCCATTTGGATGGGTTTTCTTTTCTTTTTTCTCTCCCTATTAATATTAGCATCTGCGATATTTATCTTATATTCATAGTGTCTCTTGTTAGGTCACAGCGAACAGAATTACCTCCATACACTGTGGCATCTGAAAAATACTTACACTGCCATTATGCATTAAGTACGGAACATGTGTGATACATTTTAAATATCCTGTGTATTTGGTGCTCAGGTTGGTTTGATGGAAATTCCAAGACAAGTTTTTGCTTTTTTGTTTTTGTTTTTTGTTTTAATTTTGTTTTGTTGTTGTTTTTTATTTCTGGGTAATTTCATTGTTTGATTTGTTTGTATTTTTAACCAGTCTGCCAGTTACCATTTATTCAAGATTTCAATCTAGATGGAGGGTATTATGGCCAGATTGAGGGCTTGCCTTGATTAAATAGTTTTTAGCAATTTTTTTTTTTTTTTTTTCATTTTTGTTTTTTGTTACAGGCCCTATTGTTGGGTTGGTTCATAAAAGAAAATTGTTTTCCATTTTGTCAATTTTTTTGTTGTTTGCTTTTTTTTTTTTAGTTTTGTTTTTCTTTTGTTGTTTTGGGGGGTTCTTTTCTCTCTTTTCGAAGGGGTGTGGGGGATACTGTCAATCGACAAGCTTTGCCTGTAATGTGTTCTGCTTTGCTGCATTAAATTGTGTATTGTTTTTTTTTTCTTTTTATGTGTTGGACTTATTTTCCTTTCTTTTTTTTTCTTTTTTTAGTTTTGGTTTTATTTTGTTTTTTCATACCATATGCTGCTTTATTCATGACAGATATGATCATTGAATATTCTTGTCTTGTTTCATCCAGCCAAGAATATGTGTTTAAAGAAAAAAACATTTGAAATGTGCAAGAGAAGAAATTTATATGTAATGTTCAAGGTTCCTAGCATTAATATTATAGTACGCTTGTATTATATATATCTTGAGCATGAATGGATAAATGCTTTTCATGTCTGGGTTTGTTCAGGACTAAGCAGAGAGCTAAAATGTTTGCTGTATTGCATGGACATACATGTCTCACTGGTCGGGGAATAGACTACAACTATGTTGAAAAATAGTTCATACTAACACATGTTTATTTAGCGAGTACCTTACTGTACAATTTATGATTCATATTCTACAGTCTTGTCTTTTTTTCTGATGCCCCTTGCAGAAAGTTAGCCAAAGCATCAGTTGAGTAATGTAAGAGAGTTGTCTTTGTATTTGACTTATACAAGCAACAAAGAGCATGCTAGTGAAGGCCTTTATACTTGTTAGGTCCATCAGAAAATCCATGGATGATAAGTGCATAAGACGATACCGTTATATATGTAATATATATATATATATATAGACACACACACACACACACACACACACACACAAAGGAGTAAATGAATGATTCTCCACACCTTAAAGAGAAGAGGCATTTGTTATGGGTGAGCGAATGTTGAATTTTGTTGAAGACCATCTTAAACTTAAAAATCATTGTTTATGAGATATCTGTGACAGTGCTAGATTGTATATATGCGTCATTGTTATTACAAGGATATCAATCAACCTTTGAAAGAGAAAGAATATCAGAAGGGAGGAAAAGATTCATCAACATCCAACTATACTCATCTTTTTTTCCATCTGTTCATGCCATCATGACTGGTCAGTGATTTCTTAGGAATATTGGCCCTTTAAATGATAAATATTTTCATACATCTACAAGATCAAATAAAAAAGAATTTATTATTTCTTAGAACTCTAATTATTAAGAGACTAAAAATGTATGTTACAGTTACATAATATGTTAGTTGCAAACTTCTAGAGAATCATGTTGTGACATTATAATATTATGCAAGTTTTATATCAGTTTTAGAGGGTAGGGTTTTGTTGTTTATTTTTTATAAGAATGAATGTACCCTCTCATTTAATTTAGAGTTTTTTTGTTGCTATGTTTACCATTGTCTAGTCTTCTGATACTTTAGTCTGATGTAAGAAAAGGGAAATACATGCACTTATAAGATGTAGGCCCACTGCTCTACTGGTTTTTAGAAATGGAGTTTTGAAGTGGGTTGGGGGGAGCGGGTGTTCATCTTTTCCTCATTTATATGGTTCGATTAAAAAAAATTTTTTTTAGGTGTTTGTGTTTTAGTGGGTTTTTTCGCCTCCGTTTTTGTTTATTTTATTTTTGTTGGTTTCAGTTTTGTGTGTGTGTGTGGGGGCGGGGGCTGTTTTTGTTTTGTTTTTGTTGTTTGTTTTTTGTTTATTTGGAGGTAGGGGGATATTTGAGGGTTGAGGTTGTTGGGCACAGTTTTCAACGTCATTTCAAAAGCTTCAACTTATAAACCACATGTGTTTATAATAATAATAATAATAATAATAATAATAATAATAATAATAATAATAATAATATAAAGTACCATATTATTGTTACATTTGTGAAGCAGTTGCCTTTTCTGTGAGGAAAAGACCTTCATCTTGCAATGTATTTTTATGCTTGATTGAGACATGATTTGCCATATAGTTTATTTTGGAAGAAAAGCACGACATTCATCAATAAATAAAAGTTTCAGAATTTTCAACAACCAAAATTACTTCTGATGTGCTTATTTTTGTGTCTATCCTGGATTGCATGCATTTTTGAACTGTTGTTCATCCCAATGACAACAAGGTTACTCTTGTTATAAGTTTATCCCCTTTTCTTTTCATCCTTCAGTTAATGCTTTTACAAATGAAAAAGAATGATCGTTTCATTCATTTTCTGTGTAGTTATGACATTTAATAACACAGAGTTTAGAGGCACAATGGCTCAATGGTAGAGTATTCGGGTTCAAACCAAGGGGTAGTGGATTCGATTCAAGCCAGCTAAAACATGAAAAAAAAAAACACAAACCAACAAGCAAAAAAGCCCAAATTGGACTTGCATGAATCATAGACTAGAAATTTTGATCAGAAATTTTAATGCAAATCGATAAAACTTTCGAAGATTCTATTCGTCAGGCTTGATGTAGAGACATCTAGTCTAGCCGTCATCAGGCCTGACGAATAGCCATATGGTCTAGCCGTCAGGCCTGATCAGATATATAGGGTGGGCTAAAAAAAATGGCGTAGGATTTTGGATGATTATATCATATAAACTATGGAACAAAAAGTACTGAAAATTCACATCTTAAAGGAACAGTCCTATTTTTCATCGCACAACAAATTTCACAAGAATCCATTCCGGGGATTTTAAATAATCCGCTTTTAATTAAGAGTGGTTTGAAAAATGAATATCGAAATAAAATTTGGCACATGTTCTTACTGTTTTGTGTTATTTCTTGAAGTGAAATGAAAGATAAGGATACTATGGCGATTTTATCTTCTAGGCTCAAAACGGTGTTGGTTCTCAAATTAGATCTAGGCCAAGATCTATGTATAGATCTATAACTTTTGGTACCGGTATAGACCTACAATTCAGGTTAGATCTTTGAAGAATGCGATACTATCAGGTAGGAGAAAATATTTAGATCTAATTCAAATTCAATTGTAAAAATGGATTAAAAGATGGTAAATTCTGTTTTTGATTGATCTTTTCCCAGTAGAAATGTTGAATTAGTAATCTGAAGTCGGCCGCTTTAGTTAAGAATAGTTTTGGGTATCAAAGTGTGAATGTGCCATTAAATGTTGGGTCTATCAACCATGACAGTCTAGGTATGAGCTAGTCAGCGCATGAAGTCTTTCGATATTTGGTCCCTTGATAGCATCGCCCTTAGAATTCTATCTCATCTTTATTCCTTCATGGATTTATATCATATTTTTCACACTAAGGTAGAATTGTTTTTTCTAGATCTATGCCAAATTTCAATGAACTCTGTAGATGGGATGGAGAGGTATAGGGCATCAAATTTATTACGCCATTTTTTTAGCCTACCCGATATATTTAGCTGTTAGATGTTGAATGAAGTTAATGAATTTTTTTAAATAATAGATAATTTCTGCCCTTTATTGAATTGTGCAGGCATTAAAATCGGTCATATAAATTTCTGATCAATCAGGAGATGTAGATCTATTTGTGTATTTAATAAAAAACAAAAAACAAAACAAAACAGAACCTTTTTCTTCAGTGCATTCAAGCGGTCAGTGCATTCAAGCGGATTTGTTGAAAGCCAGTCGTGTCTTTCACCTTCTTTGTAACTTCTTATAAGTACTAAGACATTCTGTCCTTTTCCAAAAAGTGACATTTTGACAAGATACAGAATACAGCTAATGATTCTCATCCAATTAGGCCATTCACTTTGGATTTTAGCTCATCAGCTTTGTTGACATTTTCTACATTTCAGGTTTTGATGTGGTCTGCTTCTGCTCTCACTCAACTTCTGACATCCTGCACTTTTGCTTTTTCTTTTATATGTGTCTCTTAAATGAACCTGAAGGTCACCACTGTCTGACAGTATCAGCGTCTGCTTCTTGTCTAAATGGCTCGAAGTAGTATAAGTGTTATCCAACCAGAAAATTTAGTATGAAAAGACTGCATGCTTCTTGAGTTGTTTCGAGATAAACAAGAAAAATCAAAAAACAAAATGAGATTTTGTCCCTTGACTCCATACTCCCACTCTTTGTTTCATGCAACTGTTTGTGAGCTTTTGTTTAGCTTTTATCTTCCCCGTTTTAATTACTAGGTGGTCAAAGAAATGGCAACATGTTCGACAACTCTTTTCCAGGGTTCCCAGGCGGGAACAGTCCATTCGCCTCCTCCTTCTTCTCCCACGACCCCTTCGCTAGTTCAGGGTAAGTTCTAGAGTAGGATAAAAAAAAAAGCACAACAGAACAGTTTATGAAAGAAGATTTAAAAGGAAAATTTCTTGGTCCCAGTTGTTGTTTTTTTTGGTTTGTTTTTGGTTTGTTTGTTTTTTTTGTTAGTAGACAAATCATTTGCTTTTGAAGATACCCCCCCCCCCCCTCCTTTTTTATTTTTTTTTAATCCATGAGGGAGTGAAGATGTTGCTTTGGAACTATTTGCTGAATTGTATAGCAAGCCTGTGATGAAATTTTGGGGGGAATCGAAAAGTCAGTGCTTTGATTTGTCAAGATAAATTTGAATATTTGATCAACTCTGTTGCTAATGAAAGAAAAAAGATTGATTGAGTCATGTAGTTATGTATTCATTTATTATTCATCTAATATTATTATATTCGTCTCTTGGATATTGCTTTGCCTATTTATTGTGTTAAAGTCACATACAGAAGGCTGACAATGAGTAAAGTAAAAGAATATGACCAGCTGGATATGTTTATGCTCAATATAGTCATGAGTTGATTGGAAAGATAGCCTGACTTTTTGATTCCTCAAAAACGACTGTTTTGGAACTAAAAATTGTAAGCATGGCATAGAGGCATGGACCTTAGCAATTGCAAAATCCTTTCCAGAGAAAATCATTAATTTGTTGCTTTTAATTTGTGTGAGACTTGCTTTTAGTTTACCCAATTTAAACCTGAAGTATGGTACACACCTCTAGCATTGCTTTTCATATTTTCATATTCTATACTTTGTCTATTAAATCACAAATGTCTGACTTTTTAAAATGGAATTTAGAAAATGTTAGTGAAACATTTCTCATTCTGTTGAATGGAATTGACAATGTCAGGTATTCAAATGTATTTAATTCTAATTGCTAATGAAAGGAGGAAGATATTTCTATTGTAGTATAAATGTTTTGTGCTCAATCTAGACTTCATTTGCTGTGGCTGTTTCTAATCTATTTCAAGTTGTGTGTTAGAATTCACATGAATTTAAACTTGCATGATTTAATCATGATTGCCCACATTTTGATGGTTTTTATCACCTTTTTTTTTCCATTACTAAGTGTTGCATGAAAATTTTCTTTGATGAAGGGGTTTGCTGCTGTGATAAAAAGAAATCTAGTGTATGCTCTATTAAATGGAGACATTCTTACCATTTTTCTTCTTCTTCTTCTTCTTCCTTTTTTTTTTTTTTTTTTTTTTTTGGTCACAGCTTTTTGTCCATTGACTGTAGTAAACCTAATTACATGGGAGTACATTCCATATTTGGGATAAAAAAAAAAATTTATTCAAAATTGGGTCCTTTTCCACTTTTTGAGTCCGGCAAGTGAAATTGGCCAGTGAAATCAACACTACAGTTCAATTTTCTGAAGAGCGGAAATGGTTAATTCCAGAATAACTTTCACAAGGAGGGAGTATTGTGCTTATTTTTATTTACATGAAAATATATTGTGTCTATTTATTTGAGTGCTTTCTTTCATCTCACATAGTTGCTATCATAAAAAGAAAATAAAAACAACCCCCAAAACAATGCATTTACATCATCCAGTGTCTTTGTGAGTAGAATTTGTTCGCTGTAGATACATATACTTCAACTTGCTGAATTGTGCAGGTTTCTGTCCTTGCAAACATTTGCAAGAGGGAGGGCAGCGATTATGGTTTTCTTTCTTCTTTAACACTTTGACTTCCTAAAGGGGATATCAGCAAGAGCATGATTTAACTCTTCAACTACAATTTGCTTGTATGTAGTCAAAGGTTAAATCAAGCGTTAATTTTGTTTTTTTAACATTTTTCAAGCACTAATCTTTGCTGTTACCTATTTAATGTTGATCAGTAGCCCATAAATGAATGAAACCAGTAAAAGTGGCTTACCCTGTGTTATTTGTATCCCTGCAGCCTATTCCTCCCTGCAATAGCTTTTGAAAAGATTTGAAATTTTTAAGACTTCGATAATTGTTCTGTTGTGCTTAATTGTTTACCTTTAGCTCTCTATCTATTGACAAATGCTTCTGATAATAATCAGATATGCTAGTCTGGTTTAATAGCTTTGCCTTAGAAAATATAGATCGATATATAGATATATATTTTTTCTTTTTTATATGTAGAACAATATTTTGGCAATGGAATTACGGGAGCATGGTGTAATGAAGAAGCAAACTGCAGCACAATCTTTAACTTATGCCTTTTATGTCAATTTATGATTTTTAAAAAGATGAGAGTCTTCTTGTCACCTCCATATCGTTTATTATTAAGCTTGGTGCACATGCACCTTTCTCTTGTCAATAATAGTTTATGGTTTGAAGAAGAGGCCATACAGACACAGAATATTATTTCACAAGGATAGCACAGGAATTTCTCTCTGAAGTTATCGAGACACTCAGTGTGAGTTAATTTGTAACATTAAACAGGTTGTAGCACCCCTTGCACTCCACTAAATGTTTCCTTGTCCGTACCTTGTTATGCACACACATTTTAATGCTTTTGTTAAGCTTCCATCAAGTGTACTGTTTTCAATGCGTAAGAACGCTATCAATGTAATCTGTTTTTCCTTGCCTCTGGATAGCCTCCAAATAGATTTACCATTATTATTATTATCATCATCATTGTTATCATTATCATTATCATTATTATTATTATTATTATTATTATTATTATTATTATTATTATTATTAACATCCTTCTTTCATTCATTCATTCATGCATTCATTCATTCATTCATTCATTCATTCATTCATTCATTCGTTCGTTCATTCATGCATACATGGCAAGGCAAGTCAGCTTTTGTAGATTTTGTTTAAATCACTTCAAATGATTATGATCTGAGGCCTGCCTTGTCAGATATGTCATCCAAGTACAAACCATAATTGCTCCGGTGGCTTATATCTCA
>JBCHJU010326105.1:0-13072 GCA_039654505.1 Plocamopherus imperialis
ATATATGAATGGTGTAAGAAGGGAAGTTAAAAGTTACAAAATAAAAGGAAAAGTTCTGGTCTAGATTGAGAATGCATCCCTCACCCTTCTTGATGCCACTTTCAAAACTCGGCCCCCTTGTTCCCTACAACAACAAAGCATGCATAAGAAAGTCTGTTACAAATAATGTAAAGAATGGCATGTAGGAAGGAGAGAGGTTTCATTCATAAAATGCTTATTCTTTGGCACTTAAAAATGGATAAAAAGCTTTTTTTCATCATTGTATTATGCAATGTTGATTGGATTCACAATTTTTAGAATTGTAAAATCATGAATGAAGATAAGAGGGTACTTCAGCTTTCTCTATCACAACACGAGGAACAGCTTTTAGAGATATATATGTGAAATTTATTGTGAGAGAATTTAAAAAGATAGATATAAAAAAATAACAGCATTCCTTTACAGGCCATGGGTGAATCAAAACTCAGCTCTTCAAAAACATTCATTAGCTTATGTACAGTAAAAGTACTAGCTTGACTAAAAGTTGTTACTATGGCTATGACAAAAAGAGTCATGCTTTTTTTATTTTTTAGAATCAAGAAGTCTGAAAATTGATGGTCACTGGACCAAACCTCTGAAGTCTAGATGCAAAGAAGGGACTGAGGTAACAGGTCTTCAGAGGTCTGATCTGCTATCCTTAAATCGGAATGACTTTCATTTTCAACGTCTTCAATTATCAATATTAAATTGTCTCACTTCTGCTTCCCTAAAGTAAACTGCAAAATAAATTACAAAGTATGTAAAATCATAATTGTGAGATGGACTGAATCTTCAGTTAACTTTGTATTTGTGAATGAAAACCTGCAGTGTTCTAAAGCAGTGATGGACAAAAAAGTAAATGACCGTGACCACTCACTCTCTATGGAACAGAACTTACATAGACAGTTCACAGGTCAAGAGGAAAGTCTTTCACCAAGAAAAAATTGCCATGAGGCTTCTATTGGAGCAATAAAGTAACAGTCTTTATCTTTTTCCTCTGCTCTTATTTTTACTAAAATAATTAGTTTATTGAGATATCAGGATTCTCTCCCTTCAGTGCAGTAAAATTAAAAATAGGGATAAAAAGGGTAATTTTGTCTTTACTCACATAGGTTTGTCAGGTAGATCCTCCAAAGAACTGCAAAATGCCATGGGTACTTGTACAGCATTCAGTCCTAATTCATTCAAGCTCCCTTCCACTTGGATTCTGGTAGGAGCACACTTAATGGGTTGGATCACAATTTCTTTGTCCCCCTTTGGAATCGATGGAAATCGACCATCTCGTCTCATTTTGCTACTGTCTCCTTCGTCACAGACATTTGATTTTCCAGAGCTACTTTTAAAAGAAGCACTAGACTGGGATGATACTGTTTGACAGTTTTTCCCATGACTAAAATCTTTACTGTTCTTTTCAACTTTCTGTTTCTTCCTTGAACCATCCTGAGGCTCATAACCAGTTTCATCTCCTTTAATGAGTTGAGTCACTAAACGATCTGTGCGGCTCATGGGCTCCTGTCGAGAAGAATCCTTTGCAACATGTGAAGATAAATTTGGTGAAGAAAGGGCGAATTTATCTCGAAGGATGCGTTCATTTTCAAGCATGGCTTGTACACGCTCATTTTCTTTCTTACGTACAGAAACTGGTGACATGTTCAAAGTATTTCCACAACTCGTTTTGGTTCCAACTCTCCATTGATTTCCAAGAGTGGGATCCCATTCTTGACATAAGTAAGGTAAATTAATTCTATGGCTGGATGATGGTATGGAATAACTCATTTCTCTCTTCCAGTTGAATGAATCCAAACCATGCCTTCTGTCTGGCAATTCACCATGATAATGACTAGATGGATGAGGCTCTGTTTCTTCTTTCCTATTTCTATCAATTTCAGACCAGGTCTGTTTTTTCAAGCATTTCGCTTGCTCATAGGCTGTGTCAATGACTGTGCCAAGAAACTGAGAGACTGTCTTACAGCTTGACAGAGTTTCCTTATGAGCATGTGACTGATGTGATGAGGCTTTCACTCCATGCTTTTGACTCTGCTTGACACAAGACTCACCAGCTCTTACTGCTGTGGGATTTTTAAGGCCATGAGGCAAATTTACGTAAGAGGACTGAGAAGAGTGTAGTGGGTTGATGGAATGCCCATTGCTGGTGGTCGCAACGGGGGCAAGAGCTGGGTTGTGCATACCCCTCAATTCAGGAGATCTGACTGAGCCATTCTTCTCTCCAGGGTAGGCTGTTGATGAACAAGCTTTTTGCTCATCATGCCGTTGTCTTGACTCTTCTGCACTGAGCCATGGGTACCACAGAGGTTTGGATTTCTTTATAGGAGGTGACATCTTGTTGGCAGATAGATTTACAGGTTGGGGTACAAAGGGTGAAATAGGTGATGTAGGCGTTATGGGAGAGTATACGGTCTGGGGCTTCGACTTGGAGGAAGACATGCACAGATTAAGAGGGCTTGTTGATTCGTCTGACAGTGAAGAGGCAGGCCACTGCCAACAGCAAGGGTAAGATGAGTGAAGATTATTACTGCCAGTGATCTTCTGAGGTGATGGATGACTGGAAATAGGTGGATGGTACTGAGACGAAACGGGTAAGGGGTTCAGCAAGTTCATATCTTTGATGACCCCTTCCCCTGAATATGGGCTCGGGCCCCTGACGTCCATTTCAACAAGGGTCTCAGTAATAACAGGAATTTTAGATCTCTTATTATCATCTGCATTGAAAGTTACTGATACATTCAGGCTGCTGCAAGAGGTTTCCGATGATTTATTCTTTTCTTTTATCCCTGCTCTATCCTGTGTGTCACTCAGAGATGCAACAGCTTCCTGTCTAAAAGGATCCCCACTCGTATGATGATCAGGTTCTCCAGAGCTGACGAAGTCCTGACTGCTGCGAGACAATTGTGTTTCTTCGATGATGCAGTTAAGCGGACTAAGACATCTGACCACTGGACTCCTCACAGCATCACCTGGGGTGTGAGCCAGGCCTTTGTCCTGAGCTTGGTCAGCTTCCTCTTCTACTTGGCATGTTTCTGTAAAAGGAGAGTGATTGTTGGATTTTAACAAGGTCACAGGGGTCAGAGCCGCTTGACCACTATTTTTGTGCAGGTCATCAGATTTCTGATGAGATGTCAGAATTATATATGGAGTCTCAGAGTCTGATTGTGGATTTTTTAACACAGATTTTTCATCAGGCTGCATTGCCTGTTCCAACTTAGGGTGTCTTGGGGAACAATCATTCTGTTTACTCAAGTTGGGTAAAGCCTTAGACTGACTATCATTTTGCGAAACCATGGCCGGTTGGATTTTTCCTGTCCCTGATTCTCCATCTTCGATAGGAGAATTCTCTTCTAAAGTTTCTTTCATTTCCTCTTCTATATCAGATGGCTCAGAGACTTTCTCTTTTATCCTTGAAGAAGATAAGGCAATATTCCCATCTTCAAAATTTGCCAGCTGAGAAAGTAAGGAATTAGAGGCTTCTGTGTTCTCAATTTCATCAGTGTTGGAAGAAGTCATTTTCAGGATATCACTCATAGACAAGGCAGTGCTCTTGACCTGAGCTCTTTTACTTCCTGGTGCCCTGGTGGCTGCCTGACCGTCTTTGGAATCAGAATCCATGGAATCATCTGTGGTGGCCATACGTAAAATGTGCTTCATAGAAAACGGTGTGGTTTTAACTTTAGCCACTTGGGCCTGTCCATCTGGAGGTGTTTCTGTCACTTGGTCAGATGATTCTCCAGAATGGTGGGAAAGGATCAGATTGGAAGGCACAGGAGAAGACACAGCTCTAGAGTTGCCCAATCTATTCAAAGCAAAGGGACGTGTTCCAAAGTTTGAGGCACCATTGCATCCTGGTTTGATGCTATTCCTCTGGTGGGATGAGAGAGGCATGAGCCTTCTCCTAACACTGGGGCTAATGCTACTGCATCTGTCCTGGCACATTTTGTTCTTTTTGTCTGTAGGGGAAAAAGGCAAGGGGGACGAGTCCAGCTCCTCGGAGTTTTGAGGGGAGGTGAAGGACATTGCCTCTAGTGATGGACTATAATCACTGACATGGTCACTTCCAGCTCTATCCCCATATTGAGCACCCACTTCATCAATCTGGGGAGGGGAGGAAGGAGAGTCCTGAGACTCAGTCAAGTTGGCGAGAGTGGCCATGTGCAATAGACTTAGGCTGTTCAACAGTTTTGAACCGCCTTTCACTTTCTTTTTCCTACCTCGGAGGGATGTGGGTTGAAGACAGTTGGCATTTCGTCGTCCCCTACCGGAAGTGGCCTTATTGGCATTTCTTTTCTGGACTTTAACATTTTTACCCCGGGTGCTTCGACTGGCAACATGAGCCGGACTTGGATCACTTAGGTCATCCTCACTAGAACTCATGTAATCTGAGGAGTCAACACCATCAAGGTAATAATTGTAATGTGTGTCTTTACGTTGTCGCAAACGTTTCCTTGTTACTCCAGTCCTATCTTCATCACTGGAGCTACTTGCATTGCAATCATATTTAACATTGTTTTTCCGTTTTGGTTTTGAATGAGCTTTTGTGTTATTTCCCAGATCAGGGGCAGTCTTTACTACTTTTGAGTGGGCCTTTGAATTAATAGGACCAGTAGAAGTTACAGCTTTAGACTTTCTCTTGTCAGCACACAAACCCTCACCTCCTGGGTTTGTTTCTATTTCCGTACCAGACAGCCATGTTGGTTTGCCCTTTTTAACATTCTCAGCTTCTGCAACACCGTTTTCACTGTTTGGTAAGAAATCGGGTCCAATGCTTTTTACTCCTTTTGTAACACAAGATTCTTGAGAAACTTCATCCTCCTTGGTTGTGGCACCTGTTTCAGGAGACTGATGTGTTTCTTTAGGGATGTACGATTCAAATTTAATCCGTAACAACCCTTCCTCAGGATCAATTTTGGCTACACTGTTTGATCCTAAGTCAGGAGTTGCTGACATGTCTCTTGTATTGTCAAAATGGAGTGATTCAACGATCGGAGCGTTATACTCCCCAGCAGCATCCACTGATATTAATGACAAAGATAGGTTTCCATTACAATTCGATAAACTTTCATTCATTATAGTGTCATCAGTATCTGACTCTGATGAAATATCTTCATAGAAAGCCATTTGGCGTTTGATAAACTCTTTTCTTTCTTCCTCTGTCTCAAGTGTATTATGCTGAATGGGTTCAACTGAACTTTTAGAAGGTTGGTGAAGCAATTTTCTCCTCTTTTCTAAATTAATTTCTTCTTTATCTTCATCCTCTTGAATAGTTACCGTTGCAACATCATTTGTGCCATTTATTGATTCCATATTTTCCTTTCCTTCAAAAAGACTTGTGGATTTCATTTCTTCGACCTGATCAAACAAGTTTTTGATCAGATTCAATGATCTTTCATCTTTTTCTCCTTCTGCCTTTAAATGTTTATTCTCTCCAAACATTTCTCTACTCAGTAGTTTTTCTTTGTTATCATCAGTATACTTTGATGCTTTACTTTCTGATCCTCCACTTTCTTCATCAAACTCTTCATTCTTTTTGCTGGATATTATTCCACTCGAAGCATGCTCAATCCCTGGGTTTGCCTCTTTTTCAAATCTTCTCTCCCCTTTTAAAGAGTCTATTTCATTAATCTCAAATGCAGACTTTGTTCCTTTGTAACTTTCAAAATCTTTGTCTACTTTTTGTTGTTGTGATCCTCTCAAAAGTCTCAATTTCTTAAAAGTCTTTCGACGTTTCTTGCTTCTGTGTGAACTTTTAGGACAAAATGATTCCTTTGCCTCTTTAGCATTGTCCTCTAATTCCTTAAGATTGACCATCCCTACTTCCTGTCCTTCCCTTTTAGCTCCTTTCCCAAAGAAGAGCTTCAGGCGACATGTGACTCCTGGCTTGCTGCCTGATGTAGCATTGCTTGCAAGATCAAATGATTTTACAGACATAAATTCCGTTTCAGTCTCTGAGATATCGTCTCCATCTTGATTTTGTTCTTCATTTTCAGACACAGACATGCGAGATATGAATATATTTTTGTTATTAATTGTTGATTCATCACCTGAGCTGAAGGCAAGTCTATGGGCACTTCTCTTCCGATTTGAGTGCCCACTTTCCTTTCTGACACGAATTTTTTTCGGATACTGTGATATAGTACCTAATTCTGAATAATTTTGATTCAAGTATCTATTTTTAGCTAACCTTATCTTGCCTTTGAGTATAATACTATCAAGATGGTCATCTTCCTCATCAGAACTGGACGAGTAAGCACTGCCCTCAACTTTAGAAATGTTGTCCAGAAACAAAGTTTGGAAATTTAGGAATGTTGACTTTTTTACTCCAGGGAAAAAAATATTGCTCTCTTCACAACCCCTTTTAAACAAAGCCCCCCTCTTTCCTTTGCTTTTTTGGTCTAAACTTCTTTTGAGCTCAGTGAAAAAATGATTCTCCGGAGAAGTACAGGGGGATCCTGAGAAAATAAAATCAGAGCTGTTGGTGTTCCTTACCACTGATTTAGGCTCAGATTCACATCCACTTGGAATAGAATCGGTCAAGATCAGCTGCCCTTTAGAATCTAAGTCCTTTACAGAAGAACAAGGTGTAGTAAAACAATCCAAGTTTTTAAGTGTAGGATCTTCAACAATTCTAACAATGTCACAGCGAGCCAGCCTCTCATATTTATCTGCACTAACAGTTTCATTCTCTGCAACTTTTACTCTTGGAATTTTAATTAGCATTGACTGGTGGCCTTTGAATTTCCCAACAACAATGTAATGGACACCCTCAATAAAAGAATTCCTCTTTTGTTTCTTTTTCATAGGATTTTCCAGCTCAGACTGACTCGTAACACTGATGGATCGTAGTTTAGCTTGTCTCATACTCTGCCTCACACCTAGCTGGGGTTCTTTTGGGGATTTCAGATTTTCCTGTTCTCGATGATGTAGCACATTGACTGGGTGATGCAAAGTGTGAACACTATCTACTTCTTTCTCTTGTTGTTCACCAGGTTGTCCAATAGTTTTGTAGTTGCAGCCAACAGGAAAAGATGCATCATGGAAGACAGCATGCTTTGGAATTTGTAATTTAAGTGACTTCCAGTTTTTATCTCTACAATTTACAACACCCTTGTTAGATACACAATAAGATGTCCTGATTTGTCCATCCATATAGGAAGAATTGTCCCCCATAACAATGTCATTTGCACCAATTGTATGGCTTGGTGCAGAATTCAAACCATTGTTTTTAACATTGTCACTGACATTGTGGTTTTCATGATGCATACCAAATTTCTCCATGTTCTCATTAAACTCTGAATTTGAATGGCTAACATTAGCCTGCAACCTTTTCAATGATAATCTCTTCTTGCTCCTCTTTCGTCTTGTCTTTTTGCGTTTTACACAACCTTCAGATTGTGATATATTAAAGCCATCATCATTATGAAACTCATTATTATTGTTATTATTATGCTCTCCTGTCAACAATGTTTCCCTTGAGCTTTCATTTTTTACAATAATATCAGATTCAACATTGGTGGCCATATGTTTAGCATGGAAATTACTCCTCTGCGCGTTCGCCCGGGAATTGATAGGGAAGGTTCCAGTGGTGCTTTGTAAATCATCAACCTCCTCTTCCTCACCACTGTGGCCTGAACGACTTCCCATATCAATTATGCCTGTGGGCCCATGCTGGCCCGGGGAACGCAGCCCGTTTTTTGAATCCCAGTAGGACTCTGCATCATTCCTCCCTCTTAACTGCTGCTGCTGGTATTGCATTGGCGGAGGAAAGGAAGCGCCAGCAGGTCCAGGTAGACTCCCAACGGTTTGGTGACCAGGGGAAAAGTGGCAATTATGCGGACTTGCAGACGGATGATGAAAGTTCTGGTCTCCTGTCTGTCCATTTACATGAGGTAAAGCTACATTGTTTCCCACCTGATCTCTACCCACTGAACTGTACCTGGATGAGTAGGTCACACCACCTCTGTAGGTCTCATACATGCCCTCCTGTGGCGTCAGCTGTTGACCTTGGTGGTGATGTGAGATACCGTCAGATAACTGACTTCCACTACCTTGCCCTGACAGTCTGGGTAATCCATATTGCGAAGGGGAGGCCATAGCTGCGTAAGGTGGCGTCCTTGACATGCTAAGAGACATGGCAGGGGGAGTGAAAGAGTGTGATGATCTGGAAGGAGACACTGAGACCTGAGTCACAGAAAAAGAGCTGGGAGGGGCCACTTTATTTGGAGGGAAATCTGTGTCATAGTGAGAAAAGCCAGATCCTTCTTCGCCAAAAGAGTTGAAACTGGACTGGGATGAGCCTGCCACAGGAATGTCCAGGTTCACTCTGCTAAATGAGCCATCAGCATTCATCTGACTGAGTTCTGACAGTGTAGGCAGTGTGCAATTATACTTGGCCAGATCATTTTCATTCAACCTGTTCACCTGGACAACTTCCTTTCCAATTTTCAATAAACTATATCTTCGAGCATCCATTGGGTGCATACGAATGATTTTCAAGTCATGCTTTCTTGCCTGGGCACTGCGGAAGAATTTCAGCTTCTTGAAAACTGGTGTAGGCACATGAAAAGTATATGTATAGGAGGGATTGCATTGTGAATTTCCAGCTACACTACCCTTCCCAGTGACCATTCCCATCCTCTTCATCCTATTTTGCTTGCCAAGCCTTGGGTGGATCCAGCCTGTACCAAATTCTGTTGCTTTCAACTGATTTGGGATTAAATCAGCAGCAATTTCAAAATCCATTCGGTCTGACTCTTCAGAGGAAGTCATCCCAGTTGTGTCTGAGCCAGCCTTATCAAATGATCCTTTGTTCGCAGGTTCCAGGGTGATGAAATCTTTCTTATCAGGACTTTCCTGACTAACCACAGAGGAAGGGGTCGATTTAGGTGTATCATTTTCAGCTGGGTCTTGTAGGAAACCAGGCACAATGGTTGATGGGGAATTTTCCCAAACATTTTCCTCTGCCTCAAAACTCACATCTGATACGAGCTGGTACAAATTTGATAGAGAAGAAACATCATTCTCATTTCCATTTTCCTCAGCGCTTTCCTCCTGACTTCCAGTTTCTGAGGAAACAAAGGCATCAGAGTTGCCACAGGAAGACTGAAGAGTTTCTGGCTGGCTTTCAAAACCTTGACAGAGGTTATTCGACTGACTGTACAACAAAGGAGCACAATCAGCACTGTAAGATCGTTGTTGGGTCCTGTTCATCAGAGGCTCCTTATTCTTGTCCTCTTTCGCTCCACCCACTGCTTGTCCATTGCCCACCCCTGTAACTCCCTCGGCTGAGGCACTGTCCTGCCACTGGTTCCCTCCCCATTGATGCTGCTGTTGCTGCCACTGAAGGACTGGGGAAAAGTTTTGCTGCTGGTGCTGCTGGGTTTGGTTACCATGGGGCTGATGCTGCCATTCGTGAACAGGCACCATCATCCCTGGTTGGCTGCCAAAAGGCAGAGAAATTGAATGAGATCTTCCCGTTCTGTTTAACATAGGAGAAACAGAAGGCTGTAATTGTGGTTGGTGGCAAAAACTGTCAGATCTAGGGAAAGGGCCAACGGATAGGCTGGCACTTCTGGGACGGGAGATATTCTTTGCCTTGCCACGGGTAGACTTGTTCTTCTTTTTAGGCTGGGTTGGACTCAGCATGGGTTTCTTCATCACTGCCTCTCTGTCCTCAGGCTTGATGTTCATCTTGGCTGGGGATTCTTCCATCAACAGCTGCTGAATCATTGGAGTACTGCAAGCAGCTAGTTTGTTAACTAGACTGGCACTCTTTCCTTCAGATGTTGTACTTGATCCCTTTTTAACTTCAGTAACCCTGTTACTAGAATCATCTGCTGTAACATTAGGTTTGAAATCTAGCCTTGAAATGCTTTTAGATGTATGAAACTGTCCTGTTGTCACTTGCTTTTCCTCACCCGATTTCACTGTTCGTGTCTTGTTTGCATGCTCTTGAGGCCCTACAGAGCATAGTTTGTCCTGCTTCATGGTTACATTTGACACTGCAACAGCCTGGGTTGCAGTAGATACAGAGACAGGACCTTGATGCATGTCCATTGGGTCATGGTTGACTTTGGTGGGCGACAACTTCATCTGAGATGAGGAGGAACTACACAGGGAAGGATGCTCTTGATTTGTTACCTTGTTTGTAGCATTGAGAGAATTTATAGCTGTTTGGTACTCATTTAGATTACTTTTTGTGATTAATTTACCTGAGTTTGAATCAGATATATTTTTACCTTGGGTATTAGAGATCTTTTCCTCAAGATTTTCTCCAATACCAAAGTTGTCTCCTGTCATTTGAGACATGAAGTGACTCCCTTTCGACTTGGAAGGCATTTGTCCTATAATGTCTGATGGTTTCATTTGAGATACCCCTTTCTGAAAATGGCTATAGCCTGTAGATGCTGGTGATGATGGATGTCTGGCAACTTGAGAGGGGGAGTAATAGGGATGACTATATGGAGGTGACTGGTAACGAGAGGCCTGAAAGGGAGAGGGGCTACTTTGACTCCCATGAGTTCTATTTGGCTGACAACTATTAGAGGTGGCAAAAGGTTGACTTGGCGAAGTTGGATGGTTGGACAAAGGGGATTTATACGTCTGACTGGTGGTTGGGGACTGGCTGGCAATACTACCTGAGGGAGACTGGTATGTAGGGTTAGTCGTTGTGGGTGACATGTACACCTGTGTAGAAGCAGATGCAGATTTGTATGCCTGCCCTGCCATTTGCTGAGGGTACTGCTGACCACTGAAGGAAGTTTGGTACGAATGACTGGCAGGATACTGGTGATAGCCATGCCTCTGGTAATTTGGTGGGTACATCTCTTGAGTTGGACTCTGATAATGAGGTGGGCTGTGAGCAAAAGAGTGCTGTGAAGACGAGGATCCCGGTGAAGAATAGCCTTGGTGCGGATGATGAGAATGGGTTGGGGAAGCATATGGATGGTGGGGTGGTGACTGAAAAGAGTGGCTACTAGCTGATGAGATGGCAGATGGTGAGCGTGTGGGATGCTGAGATGGACTGTACTGGGAACCACCAGAGGGCAGCTGCTGAGATTGCCAGTGAGAGTACTGTTGTTGCTGTTGGCCCCATGAAGGACTTCGGGATGACCAAGACACCTCCGATACCTGCTGCTGTCCCCATGCTGACTGCTGCTGCTGCTGTTGTGTCCATGTAGAATTTCCACTGTATACTTGATTAGCTCGTCCCATCCAGTTGCAATCCCCAGATGAAGACTGGTATGGTGTAATCTGTCCATGACCCATCATGCCTCCATGACTGGCCAATTGAGGCTGATTCTCAGAAGCAGCTTGGGAAGGTTGGTTCATGTGCGAGTCTGGTGTATAAAAGAGAGGAGATGATTTTAGCGAATGTTCATCTTAAAGGAACGTTTATCATAAATTCTAAAAGATTTTCACAATCAAGTCTATTTTTTACTTTTATTTTAATTAAGTCTATTCTTCAGAGAAGAATGAATACATAGGCAAATTTCCCTCTGAAGACATAAAAGTTCTCTATTTTTCTTAGAAAGACATCCAAATTTTAATGCTTTATTATTCATGAGAACAGCTTTGATGCTGTATTCATTATAAATCAGAGAAGGTGTGATAGCCATGACTCAGGGAATTCGAACGCAAATCACAAACTGAATTGAATAAGGCCAAAGTGCACAAAAAATTTCATGGAGGATAAACAAAATCATAAAACAGAGAAAAAAAAAATCATCTCATTTCCAAGTTCTAAGAGTAGGTTAAGGGGGCACGCGGGTAAGCTTTTACTTTTAGTGATTTTGGACCAAATTTTCAAAACAAATGTTTTTGTTCCAAATGAATCTTTAGTATCTAATCTTTAATTGACAGGCATTCACAAGCCGTAATTTTCATCCTAAATACAAAAAATATGTCTTCAAAAAGTCCGGACCATACCAAAATTTACGATAAAATTGAAGAAATGGCATAGGTTTAGCCATAGCAACAGGCCTGTTTTATCATCAAAATCTGTCATGTTTTGTATCAGCCAAATTGGCAATTCATGCCCTGTACAAAAAAGCATGTATAGCGCATTTCCATTGGAGGATAATGAATCAATGAGCAAATTGGTCTCTTAGTACCTGTGAATCAGTTTTTCGCGATTTTCTCAAAAACTCGTTTTACACTACCTTGTACCAGGCCAGTTCCAAAATCTCAAAAAGTATTCAATCTAGAGCTTTGAAATTTGGCATGTTGATTCTGAAGACATAAATGGGGGTAATAGGCTATAAACTTTTTCCGTCTAGATACTTGTTGACTTTTTAACAAAAGTTTTAATTAACATTTTTATGAAATTTTGGGAACAGAATTTTCAAAAATTTGTAAAAAATAAAAAAAATAGGTCAAGACAAAATCAATTAGCCTAATACCCCTATCTATGTTCAAACTAACTATATTAAGTGAAACAATGTGCAAATCTTTTTTGATATTGAAGATTTTGGAACTCTACGAATGTTTGTTTATTTTCAAGATGACGGCCGTTACCATAGCAACCAACGATTTTTTTCAACATTTTTTTACTTTAACATCTCTTTCAACGATATATCTACCTTGTGTGCAAATTTGGTGCCTCTAGATAAAGTATTGACAAAATAGCTTTTTGGGACCCGCAGGCCCCCTTAAACTCTTTAAGAAAAAAAAAAAGCATGTTAAAAAACATAAATTTACTGTTCAATTTGTCTGAAGCTCCATCAAACTGGGGTAGCAAATCAATGTCATCTTCATCACTATAGCCATCTTCATCTGTTTCCATTAAGATGTCCCCAGCTGGATCTTGGCCAGAGGAACTTTCAAACCAAGTATCATCAAGGCCAGTAACATTGAATCTGACAGGAGTAAAATAAAAGATGTTTTATTTGGATGTTATGATAAAAAAAAGCTAAAAAGAAAAAGGAAAAAAAAAGAATGAAAAAGCTAAAAAGACAAAGAAAAAAAAGAGAGATGATCAGACACCATGTATGAGAGTTTCTGTTTTTACAAAAATCACTCCCCCCCCCCCCCCCCCCTCCCCCAA
>JBCHJU010327210.1:5000-14680 GCA_039654505.1 Plocamopherus imperialis
GATAGTGATGATGATGATGATGATGATGGTAATAATAATGATAATGCTCATAATGGTAATAATATCAATAACTTCCTCTTTCACCTCCTCCTCCCCCTCTTCCTCCTTGTCAGCATCATCATCACTAACACTGCAATAACGTTAACAATGAAAATTACCAGCCAATTACAAACTCACCTTTTGACTTTATCATAGTGTTTCTTCATGGTAGCTTTACGTCAAATGGGCTCATCGAAAAGTGGCAAAGCGGATTTTCGTTGTTTGGGGCCCTTAATTCTGACTCGTCCGCGTAAGGTATATTATAAGGAGGATTTCCTTGGTAGCCATCAACACTGCCAAGGATTTTCAATGTTGCCTGGGTTTTACTTTACGTGTTTCAGGAGCCTACCTGCTTGATATCTTAACAGTGGAAAACTTACTTTTACTCTATCCGTCTTCTGGTACACAAATATAATAACGACTACAGAGCAAGAATAATAACAACCATCGCTACTATCCTCAAAAACGAAATCTTTCAGATTGATCCCATCCTAAAGCTCGAAACATTAGAGGACCTTGAAAACATGATAGGATCCCTCGCTCCAAACCGCCGAGAGTGGAGAAGAATAACGAGGAACATCATCGAAATTGCTGAGGCGTCCTGCTCCGATGAACAAGACGCGAAAAGGGATTAAGTCAAGTAAGTCAAGTCCTCTGGTATCAGTGGGTGACGTCGAGAGGAGGTGCAGGTTTCAGTCCTTGGCCGGTGGTTGGTATCCGTTGACGAAAGGCCGTGTGGTCACGTGATCTCTTTCGCTGCGTTCAGCAATGTTTTTCTTGGTCTGTCTCTGTTTTTGGTATCTAATTCTTTTCTTGTAGCTTGTTGATGGGGCTTCATTCTCATCAGGTGCCTAAACCATTCAATCCTTTCGTGGACAATGTAATTGATAACTGGACTTGCTGACGTGGAAAAATCTTACCAGAAAGGAAACCTTCAAATTGAAAATGGTGGATTCTAAGACGGTAACATACCATTGTTTGCGTTGTGTGGGCCGCCAGAACGCCCATCACTGGGCTATTATGGCATCAGACAAGATGTTGCAGAAAGAACGACTTGATGTTTATGAAACGAAAGAATCAAAGGAAAACAGTGATGAATGTGGCTGAATTAAAAGGAGCTGTAAACCACACCAAAACCCATTCTTCCCTTCCTTCCTTCCTCTCGACCACCCACCTCTACATTACTGAAGTAGGTCTCCAGACATGTCTATCTATCCAGCATCACACCGTCTTCCCACTCACCTAATCATAATTTACAATAACCTCTATGCCACTTCACTTTGACAGACAGACCGACATTACGAGGCATCACCAAGACATGAGCAAAGATATCGAATTTCTTTTAACATTTATTTTGTAATCGAGCACACGTAATCGTATCGATACCAACGTCTGCCTTTCGCGTAATGACCTCTGCATCAGTCCGCCTTTAAAACGATTGCAACGTATTTTCCCAGTACATAATGACCTTGAAACAACGCAGTCCAACAATTTCTCGTATCCTGCATCTACTATATCACCGCTTTTTTTGCCTTGACCTACATATTGTAATACGCTCACTACCCCATACTTTCTGTACAAATCGCTGCAGTGTGTAGTATGACCTTTTGACATTATGTACTCACCTTCTTACCATATGGCCTCGTCAGGCTGACAGAGCGCGTGTCAGGCGTGGGATCAATGTCAGTAGGGTCTCTACCCAGACATCGTAGGCTTTCTGGAGTGCGCCCTACAGGGTATTCAGGTTATTATACTTCGTAGCGCAGCCTAATACTCTGTTGGCATTATCCTACAAAGGCACCCCAGTCGTGAAACGAAAAGCTTGCAATGACTGGTAAGTAAAAATGTAGGCCTCATCATCCAAGGAACGGAAGTTCGGATCTCGTCATTCAAGACAACGAAATAATTTCGTTATGTATATGAGTTAAAGGAGATTGAGGTTCAGATCTCGACCCCGTCGGTTTGTTTCTTGGATAGAATTATATTCAAATTATCAATGAGTTTCCATTGCTGTGAGTCTAAATTCGCTGGATGATTTACTTGTCCCTTCGGAGACTGGGCAAAAAGAGAAATGGTGCTGTCTACGCATGCGTCACATTTCAAGCCCCTGCCTTTTTTCTTTCTGTCTTTTTTAAAAGAGATGTCCTGGTAAATCGGACTCTTAACTTAACTATGAGATTATCGGTAGTGTTTAAATGGGGTCAATGAAGTAGATATACCCCCTACAAGGTTTCATTGGTCTCCAAATATTTGATTGCTTTTATAATTGTCTACTCTGATTGTGTATGACTTTAACACTGTAATAAACATGACTTCATCTTGTACTTTGCCTCTAAATAAGTAGTATTTTCAAGACCTTCGGCTCCTAGGGCCGAGCTTATCCAGGTTTCCATAGCATGAAGCAGACAACGACAGATACAATCAATCACTTTTGAATAAATAAGGCATATTGATTATATTTGCCAGTTCAAGATTTCAGTTTAATAATTAAACTGTGTTCTAGCTATATAATGAATCACAAACGTATAATAAAACATGTCAGTACTCTTGATCATTGACTTTAGTCACTTGTCACCATTTCACTCTCATTGTACATTTCTTCCTTACAAGATTATTTAAAACATCATACTCTTCTTCGATAAGAAAAAATGGCGGGCGCCCTTTTACCTCTAGAATGAAAACAACGCAGGGCAATCTACTTGTGGTGCAAATACCTCGCGGATTGCAATGTTTCCAGGTGCTACCAACCCTGGAAATTGTCTCTACACCAGGACGGTAGGCAATGCTTGGAGTGAACGTGGTACGTATATAGCGTCTTGGTATTTCAGAATGCTACCAGAAAGTGGCCTTATTAGAGCGGATATGTGTACTCTAGAAGTGCACAGTGCACCAGATTTTTGCACGACTCGTCCCAGCATGACGGGTAGTGCGATCTGAAAATGATCGCTGTACTGTAAATGAAACAGACAATTCAGCTACAGTTTGTTGCCACCAATTGTAGCATGAAAAGCTATAAACAGCAAAGAAGATGTCATTTCTTTTGAAATGATAAATGATGACGACCAACAGTAACTTTAATGCAACTAGGACTGAGCATAAAGCGTTAAACAAACTAGAATTTCAACGGGGATGAGGTTGGCTACGAAATACGCATACTATGACTGCACAACAACAAACTATGAAAAGGTGATACTTTGATCACCTGGTCAGAATGTTTTTCCAACCAGTTACAAGAACATGCGATAGAGTAGACTAGTGGTGAGGGAAAAGACAAAGACAAAGGAAAGACATGGCCGACGGAGTCAAGGAAGCGCCACAGGAAGGCTACGTCTATCAAACACTCTAAGCAAGCCATCTGGTCGAGATCCGATAGCTGCACCTCAAGTCGACCCCTAATGACACCAAAGGAAGGAAAAGGTAAAGTAAAGAAGGAACAAACGTATCGAAGGAACGTATACATTATGTTTTATGCTGTATGGTTTTAAGCCTTAAACCTCAATGGCATTTCAACGTTCCTTGCTGTGATATGTAAGGATACCAGTTCAGTCTTTGACAGAGACGGGATCTAAGTCAACAGCCATATCACGAATACATTTACCTTCATAGATATAGAGGGTAAGCAAAAAGTTTAAAAGAGAGAAGCTCTTTATTATAAAGTATAAAACTATTTAAAAGCAACTACGCAACCAATAAATAAATATTAGAGAAAATCCTATGGCTTAGCCATTAGTGACAAATACAATAACGTGTAACGTTAATCGAAACGGACAGAAACAATGGCAATGCATGTAGATAGAGAGTTTTAAAATACTCCTCAGGTATATTTAAGAAAATACGAGTATTTCCATTTCACGTTAAACAAATGAACACCAAATTTATTCAAGACATCCAATCATAGATAGAAAAGGTCCAGAGATTTAGTTTTACACGCTAATACATTCCTGAAGTAAACGAATAAGTAATTATTTATATCTACAATGGGAAAAGTGCATATCCCGTCTCTTCTTCGTGTAGAGAAGAACTGACGAACAGGAAAAACCTTTTTTGTCAAACTGATTTTTAAATTTCGGATAGTTCAGAAACTATAATTCATTAACATACTAATCTATACAACCTCATCTATGTTTCTTAAATCCTGAAAGAAATGCTTGAGAAAGGTTCACAAGTTATGCTCCTACTGTAAAACCTCCAAATGGTGTAATGGAGTTACATCGTGACGCCGATAAACTTGAGCATAATACGATTCTTCTAGATGGGAATCAGACTGCGGCTTCCACGCTATATCCACAAAGAAAAAGTCGTCCTTGAATACAGGCATAGAATCAAGAGAGGAAATCTTTATGACAAAAAACAATAAGTAATACAAAGTAGAAAAGAGGCAGATAACCCAGACGTTCTTTGGAGCATTGCACGTGAATCAACTGTCTGTAGCAATAACATTCAGATCAAAGGCGTGGTTTAATAGGCAACACATACAGGTACGCAATCCGCCCCCGGTCGACAGAACACCTCAACATGTGGCAATATCTGTCTGAGCGTTCACTTCCGGTGGTGAACCCAATATCTCTGACGTTCCTAAGTAGTGCTAAAATTAGGCAAAGGGAGTTGTTATAGCGATGGTATAACCGTATTGCTAGCGATATTACCCATGGTTCTCACCGACACAGATTCGATTCCACTTACGTAAAATCAGTGAAGCTAATTTGAAACCGAATTTGAAAAGTTACGCGATTGAAGACCGGCGTTGATTGATCACTGTCTGAGACTTCTTCTTATGACTGAAATGGTCTGCAAATACGCCAAGATATGAGTCCACCTTGGATATTCCTGGAGATGTAAATGTAGCAACAGAGAAATTGATCCAAGAATGTACTATTGCATGCTCCACAAATAATTCAGTCCATGGACACATTTGTGAACGTCGAATTAGTCGCCAGGCACTAGTCTGTCCGTCGTGAATTAGAAATCGTAGATGGTAATGTGTTACACTATTATGCTTTCATTTGAAAGGATAGTAACCACCAAACATGGGTCATTAAACCATAGCTTCAGAAACATTATCAAATCCAAAAACATGGAATTCAAATTCGGCATTAACAGACCTTTTCTTCCACAGTTCTGATGTCTCTGTCAGATTTCCCCAGGCAGGCCATACCAAGCGTTTGGTGATAAACACAGTACGCATCATAGTTTAGCAGTTACGAGGACTGTATAAACAAGTTTGAGTCTCGACCGAAAGCCAGCCCTAAGATGATTGATGAATTGATTATTGATTGATTGGCTGATCCAACTCTACTTTAAAAATGAGTCAAAAGCCAGCCTTACACTGAGTCCTGTAAATAAAAATAATACTAAAAGACAAATATTCATCGCGATGGAGTAGACAATTGGAAAAAAAATCCTTTGGAAACATTACACCAGTCTTTTAGTCCTTCGTCTTTTCAATGAAATAAACACGAAAACGCAGGAACTCTTAATGGGCTAATAAACATCTACAATATTTTTTATTTTATTTTTCAACCTAGGTTCTTAGTTGTTGTCGTAACACACGCAGTGCGCACCATGTAGGGGAACATGTTCTCCCCCTGAATTGTAAATCAAATGCGCCACCACACAAAGTTCATTCCTGTGGATACAGCAAACATTATTTTAACGATGGCAACACCCATTATTCATTACCTCTAAACTTCACGTCATCATCCTCATATAATTATTATCATTTCAGCTGGCATCCGCCTTCATGGCACGGGCTAAAGCGTCATGTGCGCCATCATTATTCTTACATACGCTTACCGTTATTTATACAAGGTTTAATCACCTCTATTATTTGCTCACAATGCTAAAATCCCACGACGAGGTAGACGGGATGATGGCGTCTAATCCTTTTCCTCCCCTCAGGGAGTACTTACCATGCAGTCTATTCACAAACCTAAAATTCGTTATCCTGCATATCCCACATTTCATAACAAAAGGTAGAGATGCTTCTAGGCTTAGCCTATTGTTTTGTGTTCAACTGGTAATAATTGATGACGTCAAAGGAATGAATGCCTTACGGCGCTTTTCATTGGCCCATTTCCAATAGAACTCGGCCCTTTCCACTTCATCTGGAATCCCCATCTTTCTCAATGACGTTAACCACTTCCACGCACAAGTCTGCAACTTATCTACAAAATTAACACAGAACATTTTCTATAATATACACGATTCACATTAAGTTGGTCTAGATGTATTAGCATCAAATGACAAAAGGTTGCCGTGCGGTATTATGTTTAGCCCAAAGCAACCTTTTCTTCCTATCCCTTATATTAAATAAAATGAGGATTTACATTGTCTGGAAGAATACCCCAAACCAAAACAACCAAAAGATTCATAAATAAGCCACAGGCTGGATGAGAAAAATCAATAATAATTTTATTATACCTTCAGGAGAGATACATTTTTCTGCTATTATTTTTACAATATAGTAGGCAATATTAAAATACACTTTCAACATAAAATCTTCAAATGAACGAAAGCAGTGAGAAATACAGTCGAATGTAATACTGCCATGAAGAAGAAGGCGGTTTGCTTGATTCACCTCCGACCGCATCATGGAATAGAACCCAACATTCATCATGAACGGATAAAGCTTTCTGTTGTTCTTGTCCTTTACCCTTGATTAATTTGTCATTTTACTTTACATGAATTTGAGCTATGAATGTTCGAGAAAGGTTGCGCAGATTGATGCATCTGGTAGAGTATATCAGGATACTAAATAGGTTTCAACGGTGTGTCCCATTTGTGTTTTGATTTTCTCTCCGAGATGATGGGTCATACAATCAGTGTCGGCCTGTAATGATGGGTTGGCTGGGCAGGAGACACAAGAGACACCCTTGAGTTTCTATGTCGGTGGTAAAATCAAGAACGGTCAATGGCTATAATAACGTTATTTTCTCAGAATTTAACTCACTCTATATAAATGACCGATGTATGGGCTTGAGCTCGTTTTTATTCTTTGACGACAATTTGTCCATGCAAAATATCTCAGACTAGGTAATTAAAAGATTAAGAAATGGGAAAGAACTAGAAAAAAGTAGAAGAAGAAGAAGAAAGAGAGGAAACAAAAACTAATCATGTAGAGAGTGGTATCCATCAGATCTTTCAAATTGAAGATTCGATATTCTATGTTTTAAATGCAATTCCGAGCCCTTGATATCTTTGCAATCAATGGTGATATTCCATCATCCCAGCACTATTCTGGGATGCCTTGACTCGATGACTCAATGAATAGCCGTTTACAAAATGTTGTTGCCTTAACTATCCATTATGCAAGCGAAAACATAATTTTTTTTTATTGTTCTATCAAGTAATGTGTTTTTTGTCGACACTGACACTTGTTTATTTATTTATTTATTTATTTATTTATTTATTTATTTATTTATTTATTTATTTATTTATTTATTTATTTATTTATTTAGTTCGCTGTACCACGTGTTAGTATTTGGTGGTGTGCATGATTTGTTGGTGCGTTCGAGAAGAACGTTTGAATGTATAATATGGCAGAGATGCCACTTTTTCCGAAAGAAATATAATATAATGATATTACGCATTTAAGCGTGTAACCTCGTATTTATATACGAGTATATTATGTTTATCCACATGCAATTACTTTGGTCACCTAAGATTGTGTGTAACTTAGACGTCTCAATCAGGTCATCTCTAAGTCTTCTGAAAGTCAGGCTAGGCATTTTAACCCTCAATAACATCTATTCATAGTTCATGTCCTTTCATTTGTCGTCGATGAGAATGGAATCTGATTTGTTCATTGGTGACCAAACACAGCTTGCGTTTTCCAGGTGAGGGCCTAACCATTCATGTGTAAAAGTAAATCGTCAATCTTTTGTCTATATATTCGAATGATCGTCGAATGAGCAAGTCACATTTGATTGTTGGAAAGATGAATGTTTCCTACGCTACATTCTCATTTGGTGTCCCTTCCCTAAGTAATTTACTATATTGCGAATTTATTTTTGTGAATCACTTGTACGGTCTTGCCTTGTCATGCCATTTGCTGGAACTGAATAGACTTTACTATTAGAAAACCTGAAAATTGTATATTTTCAATGTGACCTTTTATACAGCCAACTCAAACCAACCTCTTAAAGACAATCTATTATTTGCAAACATAATAAACTATACGACAGTGGCGGCTCGTCATTGTGTGCCAGGAACACCCACGTATTCCCCGTCATTAGGACGTTTGAAGTCTTTTACTGCAATGTGCCCATACATCGAGATAGGCAAGAAGATTCCCATCCCAATGTAAGGCATATTAAAGAGTTAAATCGCGCTCAATGCCTTTATTTAGGGTGATGGAAGACAAAGAGTTAATATATTTGCCCACCCAAGCACACGAGCCGCCACTGTGTTACCATGAATCATGGGTCTTCCTGTCGGCTTCTTAATCGACGTGGTCAGTTCTAGATGTAAACTGTTGATCTAGATCTAATACTATGCCGATGGTTGTTAACCGTTACCTAGCTCCAAGAGGAATTCCCATCTTCGTAGATATTCATAATATAGTTTTTTGTGTTACTTTTGTTTGTTTTCTCATTTTGAAGACTTAAAAAAGCTATTGGTGCTTATTATCTTTTCTCATTGATATAAAACAAGGGTCTTTATCATATTACATGCGGGCGTGCTTACACGTCAAACAAGCTAAACAAAGTAATATGCGAGAAAGAACACTTCTCCTAATTTGAATAGCACAATTCATTGATTGATTCACACAAAAATGTCAGAAGCGGAGTGAAATTATAGACTTTCGGTTGAAGGACCCATTAACATCTTAATGTATGAATGCTGTTCCATAAGACTTGATAATTAAGAGGCATTGCATCCGTGCTTTCCGCTCTCGCGCCTTCCAATGCCCTGATACCGACAAGGCCTATGTAATTTTAATATCGTTGATTACATAGAAAAATGCGTCGACAGCATGGCACGGTTTTGTCATCATGGTAGCTATGCCATTACATTCACTAACGAGACAACAACGATCAGTTCAAACCAATTTCCAGGCCCATCAACATACCAGATTTTAATGTCTAGCCGCCTCCTGACTCCCATCCCCCATCACCTTCCCTCCATACAGGCAATAGTGTCACTCATGATTCTTTGTCAAAGTGACATGGATCTTAATAGCTGGGCCCTCAATTAACACCTGCCTTGAGTGAGCCAGATAGCTTGAAGCACCTCCGAAGAGTGAGTAATTAGCGTGAGAGCTATACGGAGATGGTGGGTATTCTGGCGTCAAAGATTGCCCGGTTTCGGCACGGTGAAAGTTTATAACTATCATAGGAAACCACTTTGTCTGTCTCTGTCTATTTGTTTGTCTGCCTGTCTGTCTATTTGTCTGTGTGTGTGTGTCTGTCTATCTTTCTCCCTCTTCCTCCTTCTCTCTCTCTCTCTCTCACTCTCTCTCTCTCTCTCTCTCTCTGTCTCTGTCTGTGTGTGTGTGTCTCTCTCTCTTTCTCTCTCTCTGTCTCTTTCTCTCTCTCTCTGTCTCTCTCTCTCTCTCTCTCTCTTTCTCTCTCTCTATCTCTTTCTCTCTCTCTCTCTCTCTCTCTCTCTCTCTCTCTCTCTCTCTCTCTCTCTCTCTCTCT
>JBCHJU010328317.1:0-12500 GCA_039654505.1 Plocamopherus imperialis
CCCCCGGATGTTCTATTGCCCCTTGTGTACAAAAGTACTCAGTCCTTCTAGATAAGTGACCCTGTTCGTAATACAATGCATATGAATGGCCACCAAATTTGGGCTCCAGGTCAGTCTGCATCAAACTGATCCAGCCCTCCCTGAGGCCCATATGCCTCCCCTCTTCCACAGCAACCCCAGCATCCCCTCTCTAATGTTGCAGTAAAATCAGTGGCATTTTCACATGACAGAAATGTCTTCTTGAGAATTACACTGTACTCCATTAATGCTACACCCAAGGGAAAGGCTTTCTTGTCATAGGATGAACTAGTAAGCGGCCATAGTGCCAGACCCCCTAGGCCTTGACAGGATTGGAAGGTCTATGCCAAAGCTTTCTCTTCAAGAGGCATTCTGTTTATCTTTAGTTAAATGCCAGGATTGTTTAAACTTGAACATTAAAAAGAGGTAAAAAAACAAAAGAATAATCTTACAAGGGTCCAAAAAGCAAAAGAACAGTCTCACAAAACTATTGTTCCCATGCCCTCTTTCAATAGTCAATACACTTCATGTTTCGTTTATCCCCTTTTAATACTGTTACATAATGCTAATGCTTTCAGTCATATAATGCAAATACTTTCAACATAGGATTAACTTTATAATACATGTAAAAAATTAGTGAACAACATAAATGTGCGTTAAAGATTTTGATCTAAAAAAAAAAGATCAGTGACTGAAAAAAAAAATATTTGTAATGCATTATTTAACTCAATGACTGATAACAGAGGAAACTGCACAAAATTATACTACAAAATAATAATAATAAAGTAATTGCTGGATGAAAATACACTTTGCCTAGATACATGTATTTGCTTGAGTCTGCTGACATTGAAGATTGTAAAGATAATACTAATACAATGTATTTACAATAAACGTGCAAACACACAATCAAGTACTATCCATAAAATAAAATCTGTACTGGTATGTGCCACTTCAACGATAGATAAAATAAAGGTAAACTTTTATTTCAAGCTGCCTGGCAGTGCAGTGAAGAGAAACACCTCATCTTTTCAAGCATCTCAACTCTAGTCTACCTCGTGTTAGTAGTATAAGCAAAGGAATGCATCTTCCAAGATCATTTATTGGCATCATGCCAATAATTTCATACAGTACATACAGTACCATCCAATAGGCATTGTGCAATGTTTCTGGAGAATCATATCTCTGTCATGTTTTGAAAGAAACAATCATTAAATAGCAATGACATGGCACATTTTCTACATGTGCTGTTAACTTCGCTTACCGCAGTTTTATCATCTTTTGTCATTTGACTGCAGTGCGCAGACATTCTCAAAGGTACAGTACTCTCTGCATTAATGCATTCTTCTCTCTGCACCTTAACAAGCATCATCCAGCAACTAAAGTATTTTGATCAGTGATTGAAAATATAATTAAAATATTATACTGCAAAATATATCAATTTATGGCTGGCAACATAATTTTTTTGACTACTGCACATTGTGAGATAATTGTTCAGAGTATAGTAACTGAGTGTAATACACTATACAAATATGTGATGGGTTTAACAAAGTGAATGTAAAATACAAATTACATGCATTTCACTGGCGTAAGAGTTCGTCCACACATCTGGGCGCGCTACCGGCTCGTTGGTTAGCGATCATTGAAAGGTGGTAAAGATTGCCTTGAATGAGTGAAAGTGTCCACATGAACAAGCTGCCAGCTCGCTATAGTTTTAAGCCTTGAACCGTAGTTAATGCCATGCCATTTACCACCGCTCAGATCTCAAACTTGGTCGACGTGATCCCACTTTCCGACATGTGTTCATTGTCGAGACTGGATGTTTGATGTCACTGGCTATAACTAGGCAGTTCTTTCCACTGCCAATACCTCCATGGGCATTGATCAGATCCAAAATTTGATGGCATTTTTTAACGAGCGACCAAAAATTAAGGCAACATTAGAGCAGAATTTGTTTTTATTTGATAGTAAAAGAAACCATGAATATTTTATTTATTGTGCGAATTTTCCCTTCCCAAAGCAAGCAAAGCAAAGCCTAGGCAAGGCAAGTGGCTTGAAAAACACCGCTACTGGTATGGACACTCTATCTTTTCTCGCTACTAGCCTTATAGTACTACCATAGGCCCTCAGCACCTGACGTTTAGGCAGTCACACAACTGACAAGTAAACGGCTATTGTAATGTAAAATATATATTTATATATTTTATAATGTATAGAGAGATATAATACATGTAAATCATCAGGGACTTTAAACTACAATGTTTGAGTAACTTTGTAAGCTAATGCTATGTAGTATTAAAACTGAGGCCAAAGACTTTTATTCCAAAAATACCCAGAAACATGTTCATGATGTAAATAAGTTGGATGTGATATTTTAAGACGTACTTTTAAAATAATTTTATTCCTATGTTTTTTCCATGACTTTGAATGCATGTTGTATTTGTCAACCATGAAAGCAATTATTCCCTCTGGGAAAATAAAGATTATTATCATTATTATTAAAATTTTAATTGTAAGTAAAAAAAAAATAATTGATAAATAAATTTTGACATAAATCGACATTGATGATTGACTTTAAATACTAATTTTAAGAACATTGGCACACAGTTGATTGGTGTATGGCTTGAAACAGACCATAACACCATTAGCATATTATGTATCGTAAAAATATAATACAGAAAAAAGTATGTTGACAGACAGTTTAATAATGGGAAAGATTGGAAATAGAAAAACTACTAGCAGCAGCACCCACCAATCTTCCATGTATATTGGCACATAGAGTATCTATCATTGGTATTATTATCATAATTCATATCATAAGTTCATGGAACGAAAACAATTACATCACACCACTTTGAATGTAAAATGATTTCAAGGGCTCTGAGAGATTTAGTGATATACAAATTATGTATTTATTTGTGTTTTTCTCAAAGTTAAAGTAAGCTGAAGAAGTGGCAAGAACGCTGCCATATATCTTATAATCTCTGGAGTACTGACAAAAATGAAATCATCATATTCTTAATAAAAAAAAAGACAAAAAAAAAAGACAAAAAAGACAAAAAAACAAAACAAAATAAAAAATAACAAAAATCTAGGAAAAAAGTAAACGAAAAACAACATAGGAATATATGTACAAGAAAATTCTCCTACATTAAACATAAAAAATGATAGCAGATTGAAGAGTCTTGATTAATGATAATTAATGTGACATATTAATATTAAGCATTGATAAATGTATGTGATTTTTAGTTTGTTTGATTTTTTTGTGATTTTTTTTTTTAATTAAAAAATCAAAACAATAAAATCTTTCAACGTTCAATAACACAATTCAGTCATTCACAATAATGAATCTATAATGCTATATTTCATGATGCAGAAAAAAAAAAATGGGACTTCAGAGTTTTGATCCGCTGAACATCGATATATGCATTAATGATTGTATGGCTGGTGTTTATTTGACTAACAGAAGGCACTTACTTTTACTCTTCACTCCACAAAAGAATCTGAATAGATAGAGAGGACATAATAAAATGTAGGTATATATACACAGACATACACACACAAAAGCACACACACACTCACACACACATATTCCATATGGACAGGCACCTCTAAATAAGAACATCTAAATCGTCAATCAAAAGCCCTAAATCAGGATATCTAAATCGTCATTCAAAAACAATGACGATAATGATATAATGATAATCAAAAGAGGATGAATATCAGTGTGAATGTTGGGTCATTTTCTGAACTGATAATAATTTGAAGGAAATAGGTAAAATATTTGTGGAAATTAATATATATATGCATTTCATTGCATGACTGTGTTGATGATGACATGTGACAAAATAATTTTGATATGATCTCAGTCCATTTTTTGATAAACGCCCAATATGAAATAATTCATTTTAATTTTTATTTTTGCACATAATACACACAGTACAATACCACAAGAATTAGAAAGATTAGATAAAATGAGTGACATGAGAGTATTTATTCAAAACGATATAAAAAAAAGAAAATTATCACAAGCTCTGGCTGATATTCATCCCATACAATAGTTATAAACAACATTTTCAGCTTGAACGCCTACACAATATTGCAAAGTAAGTGATGACACATATATTATGATATATGTTTTCTATTTCACAAATTTGCTGGGCTTACACTTACACCAGAATGTGTCACGAGACAAACTACGAAACCCATTAAAACAAAAATATTTTTACCATGAAAGGCAAAGCATCAAAAAGATAAATGTCTGATCTAAAGGAATTCTGCCTGAGAAAAGTCGTCTAAAGTAAAAAAAAATCATAAATCACATAGAAAATAAGGTGAGAAAAAAAAATATTTTTTTTGGACAGTGGAGACTAGTCCCTAGAATTTGTTTGAGTTATAAATAATAAGTGGTGTCTACTATTATCCGCTTTGGTTGGTCATGTGATGTAAATCATTTAAATCATTTGTCAAGAGTTTTCTTATCTAAAGAAAAATGAGATTCGGTTTTGAGTATTTCAATGTCAATAAAAGTATTTGTGTCAGGAAAAGAATAATGCTAAAGAAAAATGCAGTCCATTTTTCTTGAATTGAAAATAATTTAAAAGCCCAGCAGTTTTCTTTTTATTGGAAAAAAAATTAAATCATCTGGGCTTTGACGACAGAAAACAAATCAAAACAACAGCATCTAGCATATACTATTCCTGATATGAGTAGCAAATAAGAAAACCCCTTTAAGTAGCCGTGCAAAGATTATTCATTTTTTTATATCAATAACAGTGGAAATAACGGCAATTGCAAGGGATGACAACTGCCATGATCACAGACGAAGAAATACTCTTTAAAATTGTGGAATGTGATTCAAATAGCAACAGCACTATAATTAAGAAGTCATTGTTAGAATTTCAGAGACAGCATGTAAAAAATCTAATCTACTCTCCCATTCCCTTGAACAAACAACAGCTTTGAAGAACCTAATAACAATAATTTAGATTTACAGGGCGCCCCACCTACAAATGATCAAAACTAGTCATATATGTATCCTACAAACTGACAGTTGCGTTTTAGTTCTAGGTAAGTAGATCTATATTCTACTTAATATATATATATATATATATTATATATATATATATATCAGGTATATGAATTGTTTAAATTATATATCGTCAGTGTAATTGTATAACAATCAATTATGTTAAACAACCAAATTTACATGCGGGACTAAAAATGTAAATATTTGCTTTTTAATTCCAATGAAGACCTGAATTGACACAGGAAACAATTTTCTTCTTTTATGAAATGCCATTATTTAAATCACAGTACCCATACTCAGTCTGGGCAATACTCTCTATTACTCACACTGGGTGTTCGATGATGCCAAAAATGATAAGAAAAGGGACACAGAAATAAAAACTACAAGATCTTCAGAATGAAGATTAGACTACAGAAATGGTGAAGGCCTTGCAGCCCACAGCATGCCGGAAGCTCCAGTGTCAAACGATCAAACTGACCCTTTGATGCGCCAATAGCACAGCCTCATGTGTGTACACATGTAGTAGTCATTTAACAGTCTGAGATGTGAAGCTAGGCCTGGTCTTCGTGGTCACAGTGGCACAGCGGTTGTGCTTCCATTCACAACCAGAAGGTTGGTTCAAATCCCGTCAAAAGCATAGTGATTTTACCCTTCGGGCAAGGTAAGTTAGACTAAGTGCCTCCATTGTAACGCTACAGTGCAAATGATACTCAGTTTTCTGTCAAAAACCAAGACATATTTCTTTTCAGGGGTGCCGTAGAGGAATTGCCTTGTGCGATGATCAAGGAAAGATTACCTCAAACAAGCAAAAGATTTGTAATTGTTTAAAAGAAAAGAGTAGGGAGGATAGAGAAGGAAGAAGGCAGGAAGAGAGAGAAAGAGGTAAAGAGTTGGGAAGAGAGACTAGAGAGGAAGAGAGAGGGGTAGAAAAAGACACAGAGAGAGAGGTGAGAAAGAGACCTAATTTCACTTCTGAATGGTTGAACTATGGCAGTGACGATATATAAATATATGTACATAAATAAATGTATGTATCAAATATAATATTTCAAGCTTGTTGGAAAGACTTTGAATAATATGATTTTCTACTTGAGGTAGAAAATCAGACTAAGTATTTTGTGAGATCTTAGAACCACAATGTTACATTCATCTGCCAAATAACATAATATCAATATTAATATTGAACTGGTTCAATTACTTTAGCACCCATGGTCTTGACTAGACAACGATACAGATATCAATCGTATATTCTCAAACAACTGTCCAAACAGATCATAAAACTTTATCTTGATATATGTCATAGATAAAGAAAGAGAAAGACGAATATAGATGCAATACACTGAAAAATATATATATATTTGATATATCTGTATATATTTATATATATATTTGAATATGTGACCATGAGTTTTCATTTCTTTTTCATCTAAAAATGTCAAAACGGAAATAAAAAACCTCATTATCCCTGTTCTCCCCCCACCCTTCACCCTTCCCTGTAAAAGAGTCAATAAAAGAAAAACAAATGAACAACAAAAGCAATGAAAAAACAAAACAAAAACAAAAAGAAGAAACCCCAAGCGCACTCAGAACCTAATCCTCACCCCCTCCCTTTCCAAAAAAGAAAAAAACAAAACAACAAAAAACAGAATCAACAAAAAAGCTCTAAAAATAGGCCAAAACTTAAAAAAAGAAAAAGAAAAAAAGAGCAAAAACTGATGATATAAAAGACCAAGGAATGACTGTGAGAAACGGTGACAAATAAATTGGGAAAAAATCAGACAAATGCACAGCATGATTGTAAAAAGTCGTTTTTTGAAAAAAACAAAAACAAAAAAAACCCCAACTAATTATGAAAAGGGTTTGAGTAGTTCTTAAGTCCTTCTGATTCACTGGCTGATTATGTAAAGTTCAAAGTTTGCATTGCTTGTCAGTCAGATGAAATAAGTTCGGAGGAAACTGCCCCAACACCTAACTTAAGCTAAATAAAAAATTGTCACTTCAAATTAATAAAGACAGAATCTGTTCCACAGATACATGTCCACTCTGCTTAATCACACTTTTTAAATATTGGTATCCTAAATGGACAACAATAACAGGCTTATATGAGAGATCAGATATGAATAAATGTAATCAATAAAATGTTTACTGGTGACACATTATTAGGGTTGTGTCATTGACAGGAAAAGTATCTAATCAGAGAACAGCAGAAGTTAAGCAAGAGCTACATATTATAATTACATGGTACCATATTGGAAATGTGGCACATGCGAAGAATGTAACATAAGCGACAATGGCCTCTGAATAGTAGTAAAAAACACATATCAGTAGACTAACATGAAATTTGAATGAGTAGCAAGATTTCAAAAGTCTTAAAAGAGCCATAACAGAATTGTAAAACCATTCGAAAGATGGCAAGAATGTGCATCAAGCACTGCACTGCTGAAGGAAGATCTATAGGTAAAACCAATTCATACCAATGAAAAAGAATCAATTTAAATGGGTTGTGCGGGAAAAAAGATTAAAAAAAAGCTTTGAATTTTGAGTCTTGATGTTTATGCTATTTGTCATTGTATTTGTATAAAAATCAGCACAGGTTTAGTACAGTTCAATTGAAGTAAGCATGTGAATTTTCACAGTTTTATTGATAAGTCATGCAGACAGACAGTTTTGAATGTACTCGGCTCAATGTGAGAAAAAAACCGACACTTCATGGGCGAGGAAGATTTAAAATAATTATCGCAGAGGACTTAGGAGATACTTTAGCACATGTTCTAGAAACTGTCAATGAAAATCTTATGGACTTTTAAGTAAGCATGTGTAATCATCAAATCGCTTTTACTTTTACGTCAGACTGAAGGTTAACCCAAAAAGGCAAAAACTTAATTTGAAAAAAAGCTTTTTGTGGTGTCAAATTATATGATTGCAGATTCTTTCTCCAATTTGGTATCATCTTTCTTCTCTCAAAGAGTAATGGCTATCCAAAAACTAGTTATTTTTGTTTTAATTTATGCTTTCTTCAGTGAAATGATAAACCCTTTGTAGACTTTTTTTTTTTTTTTAGAAAAGGATTCACATATTGTGCTGAAAGAAAAGGATTCACAAATTGTGTTAACAATTGTGTTAATTGCCTGGAGATGGAAAGCTTTTATCACCATTAGAAAAGAAATCTGTATTATTGTCTATTAGGGTTGTTGTGCAACCAGATATGAGTAAGCCTAATTCTATACCGAGAAACGATGTCTAGAACATAAGCTGAAGGTAAATCCAACCAATTTGGATCATAGCAAGCAAGTTTTAAATGTTAACTTATTCTTTGTAAAAGAGATACTATGGATATAAGACAAAAAATGAAACAATTTTAGTAAAAAATAATAATCCTCTGAGTTTGAGTGAACAGTAAGTAGTCATAAGTAGGCCTAATATTCTCACATCCAACGACAGCAGAATAAGCAATTTCCAAAACTTATACATTTGAAATTAATTTGTACAAACCTTTCTCTGTTGATGTCCTTGTTAACAGAAACCACTTACTCTTGACATACACTATTTTGAGCATGACAAACATGAGCCTTTATTTACCATGGTTATTTCAAATAACAACCATTACAAAGGGCTCTATTGTTGTCCATATTGTAAAACATATATTGACTTAATATGTTCAAAATGTTCTTCATCACAACACCCATAAGTTTTTACTTATGTCAATCATTCACAACTATTTTACCATTCATATCACAACTAAAATTTGGTCTACTGCACAACAGTCCCTGCCAGAAACCATGGAAGTTGCGGAAAAAAAAAAAAAAGTCTCATAGTGACGTATACCTTTTTCAAAATCAAAGGAGAATGTTAAACATTTTGGCAAAATAATTTCATGAGTTATCACATAATTTAAATGAATTTTGGACAGTAAAATGAAAAATGTAACTAGAATACGCCATTCTCCATCCACTCCACGTAATTTAAAATGAAACATTAAATTTGCCCAAAGTATAAATATCAGGTTCATGCCTTGGGCAAATTGGGCAAAGCGTGCACCTAATATTCATGCTTTAAGACGGCAACAAATCTAAGCTCATGTGGAATTTTATATATAAATCTTTGTGCAACATTTCTAAGAATCAGATCATAATAATATGTTCTATGACTCAGTCATTTCCAGCTGTTTTGACATACAAATACAATTATCATTATAAAACAACATTATGATCTTCGAAAGGTCTACTCTTTCAACAATCACTCTGACGGCCCAATACGATATCACTTTCCTAGTCACACTGAGGTTTTGTCCACTGTCGGAGCCTTGCCATTGGTTCCTTGCTGTACAGAATGATTGCCATTGGCATCTGGACTGTCAGTGGCGTCTTCTCTGCTTTCAACATCAGCTTGCTCCTGTTGATCATCCCCGTCCCTGTCATCTAAGACTCCGCTTGTACTGCTGTTCACATTAGTGTTGCCGGAATTCAAAGGATTGTTTTCCTTGATTAAAAAAAAAAGGAAAAAAGAGGTACAGATAAGTAACTAGTAATTGAAAGCCATAAAATAGATCGAGTGAAAGAAAAAAAAAAAAATCTAGGGGGAATGCTAAACTCTCATGCTCACTTTCTTCTCCTGTATTATTTGGACAATCCTTTTAACTAAATGTGACAATAAAAAAGAACAAAAAAAAAACAAAAAAAAACTAAAACAAAAAAAACAACCCCCCCCCACCCCCCACCAAAAAAAAAAAAGAAAAAAAAAAAAAGAAAATAAAGAAAAAACCTGCAAAGGAGCAATAGTTTTCTAGATTAAAGGGGCAAAATTATCTTCTTGTGTAAAGGATTAGTTTTCTTGTATCTGGTGTTAAGGAGCAATAGCTTTGTGAAAAGAAACAGTTGTCTTCTAGAGTTAAAGAGTGATTATTTTCTAGTGTAAAAGAGCAATAGTCTTTCAGAGACAAAGAGCATTATTCTCCTAGTGTAGAGCACCAGTAGTCTTCTAGTGTTGAGGAGCAGTAGTCTTCTAGTGTTGAGGAGCAGTAGTCTTCTAGGGGAACGAAGCAGGACTTTCAAAAGAAACAGAGCAAGTTATCTGGGATGAAGGAGCATGAGATAAAAAAACCAAACTGTTGGCCTACCCCTGTGATTGACCATTGATGAAGTTGAGCACTGACAACAGCATCATAGATGGTCACAAACAAGAAATGTTTCCCTCCAGTATTGTAGAAGTCTGTCCTTTCAAACATTTCACGTACACCAGCTGCAACAAAAACATATTTATATACATGTATTGTTTTTGGGGTGAGTTTATTTTTTTACTTTTTTTGGTGTGTGTTTTCTTCTGCTCATATTTTATCTATTGTATTTATTAGGGAACACCACAAAGTGACAGAGGACTTAAAAGGACTTAAGATATCACACGTTGAATTTTGTGGAATACTAATGTTTGGCATAAAAAAAAACCCTGCAGAGTTTTAAAGCCATTCGGAAAGTGGGTTTACTGATTAGTAGAAAGAACTTTTTGGTTTGGGCCAAAAGAAAAGGATATATATTCCAAATGATCACTGTAAACAATGAATCAGGTAAAAAAAAAGTTTGGAATGATAAGACATCTACATTAGTTCTTTTACACACAGATAGAATTTCATAAAAATTTAAAAATCGTACAATTATATTTGTTATGAAAAAAAGTTTTTAGAATTTTAAGTAGAAGAACATGGTTTTACTCACATTTACACTGTGCAAGGTACACCGTTATATTAAATGCTCTCAGCTCCATCATGACCTAAGAAAAAGAAAAGTTACAACATGAAGTATCATGCAACCATTTGTCAATGTAATTTTCTGAACACTCACATCCACTATAAAAGTCAATGGACTTAAGGTCACAGTCCTTTAATAAATATCAGTTTTTGGAGTCAAGTTATCAATTTTCCAATTTTGGCAGATAAGTCTTCCTCAAAGATTAACCAAACAGGTAAAACTCATTCGATTCAAATAAAACTCTGAAGGCATAAAATTCATCATTTTTGTCTCTAAGAAGGTCATTTTTTGTGTGAAATTTTCTTCTGATTGGAATGTACATCAAATATTGGCATGGGTATAAAGTTTAGGATGTGTTCCCTCCTTTGAATCAATCCTTGGCCTTGTTAATGGAAATTTCCATGCTACTCTTCAAGTCTTCCTCGGTTTGTCGAAAAATCGGGCCATTGAGAGAAAAATGCAGTTTTCTCAGAAGTCTATTTATGTTAAAATAAAAAATACATAAGTCCAAGAAAGACTCTGCATTTCAACATGAAATTTACCAAGCATGTAAAACTAACCAAGACCCAATTTTTGTCATAAATATTGATCTGTTGAATTTTTATGATTAAAAACCATAGAAATCTGCAAAAATACCACAAAATTTTACATGTTTCTCTAAAAAAATTCAGCATTCAAAAAGTTTATGTTCTTTTGTGATTTCCTTCTCACAAAATCTTCAAAATGGGTAAAAAAAGGCATATACAAAATGACATTATTATCCATTCCATAGTTTTGTCACTACAAATATTGCAATAAAAATCCAAGATGGTGTCTGTTTGGTTGGTTACCATGGCAACTGTTTGATCATTTTGGGGAAAAAGACCCAAACTTTTTTTTGGGGACCTCATATGGTCTGACATGACCATAATAAGTAGAATTGGTGCAATAATAAAGATTGTTTTGTTTATTGGAGGACCGTGGCCTTAAGAGTTTAGAGAATTTCATCAACGTTATGACATTGACATTATGAAATTAATAGAATAGTTCGTTCAGACCAGGAATGCACTCATTGTCCACACATATAGACAGTGAGTGATAAAAAAATGAAGCAGCCACATTTATATTGCATCTAGTGATATATAGTCAGGAAAAGTGCATGCCGAAATAATAACATTATGTGGTATCTACTACCATATACTGTGTAGTCAGAAAAGTGCTCACTCAGATAATGACATTGTGTGGCATCTAAATGTATCTTTAACAACAGCAGTATTTCTCCTTTTTTTATTTCTCAACCTCATTTACCATCAGATTTGATTACATACCAGTATACTTCATTTCATTAGATTTTGAACTTTTCTGTTTTTTCACTTTTCACCCTTTGTTAAACACATTATCCTAGGGATCAGCTTTTTCAGATACTGCCATACATTCTATGGGGATGTAAAATAAAACGGAAAAATCGAAAACAAACTGGCACAGGACAGTCTAAAAAGAACTGAAGGATTGGAAGATTTCTTGGAATGATGTGCAGAGAATGGCCAGAGAAAGAGAGAGGTGGAAAAATTTCGTTGCCGCCCTACATGCCACCTGGCATAAAGGGCAGTAAGTAAGTATTCTCTTTTCTCAACATAAGAAGTCCTTCATATTTATTTTCTGCTACCAATACATAAAGCTGAATTTGAATGCTACCTGTTGCAAGACTTTGACGCCCACAGAGTCTACATAGCTCA
>JBCHJU010329419.1:0-14671 GCA_039654505.1 Plocamopherus imperialis
ATACAGTTGATTCCGCATGCTTGATTTAATGAAGAAAAAGCGTGCGACCTAGCAAGAGCATGGGGTGGGTAGGGTTGACGAGGCGAACGAGTGGATGGGGGTGAAAGGGAAGATGGGGGGGAGGTGGCATGCGGGAGGAATGGCGAGGCGAGCAGGTGGTTGGGGGTGAAAGGGGATGGGTGGGCAGGGGAGGGAATGGCGAGGCGATCGGGTGGTTGGTTCTAATGTCTTTCTTATCATATATATAGTAGTAGGCTATCGAGTAGAGTGCGAAACTAAGGAAAGATGCTGACCACAGCACGTGTAGGTCTAGACTAGTGTTCTTATCGTATTTATATTATATTGTAGTAGGCTATAGAGTAGAGTGCGAAACAAAGAAAAGATGCTGACCACAATATAGGTGTGCAATCTCCTATGTCGACATTCTCTTAAGTCAACGTGATTTCGAAATTCCCAGCAATGTCGACTTATGCGGGTTCTACTGTATACTGAACTCAGCGATAACATTGATAATAAAAATTATTCGAAGCCCCCAAAGGAAAAACAGGGAATGCCCATTTTTCTCATTTTGAGAACATTGAAAAACAGGACCGGGGCTGGCTGTTTCACTGCGTTCTTTTTCGCAGGCGGAATCCTTGAATTGTCAGAGAAAAAACTGTCAATATCATTCACGCAGGAACAAAATTTATTATCACTCCTCTTCCTCCTTCATTCTAGTCCACGTGAAGTCACCCTCAAAAAAGGCCTCCCCATTCTGTTCAATTGCGTCGGAGGTCATGGCTGGTGGCACGTATCAGAGTTGTCATTTGTCTCTTCTTTTCTTTATGTCTGTGATGGTTCCTCTTAGATCGGATGTTGAAAATGTTTTAACGTGTGGGTCGATGTGGTTAATTGCTTCTGGTGTGAGTGCATAGGAATAGATGGACGTTATCCAATCTTGTCGATAGCCAAACTTGGCCATTAATAGTTTTTTAACACCAAGGTGGGAAGTGGTGTAAGCCGCCATCCCACCGAGTTGAATGAAGAAGGTGCTTTCTAACGGCTTACTGCCGTAAATCTCCTCAGTGGAGAAATTGAGAGTTAGTTTTGCCATCTTGGCGGCGGTGGTGGTGGTGGTTGTAGATATTCTAAACTAAAATACGAATCTCACATAAACAGTAACAGTAGAAGAAAACACTGAGAATCCCCTAAGTATCACTGCTTGATTGATACTGATACGATCAAGTGAATGGATCATGTTTGAATGTGACACATGATTTTCCAAGATCGGAATGAAGTTCTTTACGATGCAGCACTGCAGAAGGGTTTTCAAAAATATTATTAAATCTATTTGTCCATAAAGAGCAAATTTTTTAATTCAAACCAAGAGACTCTAGATAGCAAAGGCATTCATGTCTACATGTACATCCATTTTTTTCATCCCCACGTGGTTCAAAGATATCTGCAGCATCCAGAAAGTAAAACTAAAAGTAAATCGGGATGATATACAGCAGCACAAGAATCCCTACCTAGTATCAGTCCATCTTCTTTCAGGCTCTTTTGATTGCATTTTCTATAGCATTTGAACCACCTAGCAAAAAGTGAGCGTTGCAGTTTAATAACAGGCATTTTTTTGTCGAATAACTTTATGACAGAAGCTCTGTCGCTCATCAAGCCATTGATGTCTTTGTACACGGTCTCTTTTTCTTTGTCAGTGTACAGCTCTTAGGAAATCCCACTTATTTCATCAAATAACTCAATTGTTTTTTCAAGCAAAGTTTCAGCATTGAAATCACATGAATGAAACCTAAACTTGAAATTGATTGATCTGACATTACAATACATGTATGTCGCTCGAGGAAATGCTTTTTATCTTTCGATGTACTTTCATTTCCGGGCATCGAGTGATCAGCGTCTAGTATCGATTCTGCCACTTGATTCTTCAAAACGTTTTGTCCTGCAAGTCCTCTGAAGGAATTTCCTGGTTGTACAGATGTTTGGAAATTATACTGATAACTTGCTGAACAATTATTGGCAGAAACATTTCCCTCTTCCTGAAGAGCCATATAGGTAGCGGACCAAAGGTTAGCGCGCCGGGTCACGCCAGTAGATTTTATATACAGTCATAGTGTCTGCCTCTGGAGTGGGTGTGTTGCGAATCGAAACAGACGCATCAAACAATATTAATTTGCCCTGAGTGCACTAAGTTTTAGGCGTCATTCGTTCGATCTGTCTATGTAGTGTGCAACACATAGGCACATAGTTTTTTTTAAGAATCTGATTCTCTTGCCACTGTGGCGGACCTTGTTAGTATTGTCACTCAGTCTGTGCCTGATGCATCCCTAGGTCCTTGGTAAAGGGATGCCATTGACCTTAGCAAAAATCTACGGTTAAAGATGTGGCCGGATTCTCCATTTTAGCTGCGATTCAGATTTTTCAACTGAAAGACATTTTGACAGTAGTAATGATTGACATGGATTAATTTAGGGAAGAATGTGACTGGGAATATCAGAAATAGTTTGTTTTATCAGTTTTATATTGCTTGATAAAAATGTTTGCACATCTAAGTCTAAGACTCTATGGTCAAACGCTGGGATGAGGACCAGGTTGATTGATATTGATGGTACTGGTACTGGCACATCATCTTCTGTTCCCACTGCCTGAGCATATGACTGTTCTTGGTTGGTGGAGCTTGTGGTTCGCTGGATGGTGTGGGTTGTCTCCTTTTTGGTGTGTTGTCTCTGCTGCGTCTTGGGGTGGTGTGCCGTGCGGTGAGGTAGATGGTGACTGCGCTGGTGTTGCTCTGCTGTTACTTGATGTTGAAATAGATCTGGGTCGGTGCGTTGTTTTTGTTGATGGTAGCTGGGGGGCTGTAAAATCTGTGTCCTTCCTGTCAAGTGGTATGATTTTGGTGTGCGTGTTGAGCGGGGTCATCTCTGTGTTCTTGGTTTTTGTTGTGGTAACTTTGTTTGGTGGTGGTAGTGGTGGCTTGGGTGATGAGGCGTTCTTGGTGCTTGTCTGCCTGATGGGCGATGGTAGGAGGATGTTGCTTTCTTTGTTTTTCCGACACTGTGTAGTTCAGTGCTCCTCGCTGAAGCAGTGAAAACACACTTGTTTCCTACACTTGGAGCCTGTGGTTGGGTGCTGCTGGTTTGTTGATTTCAATGTAGTGTGTGTTAATTGGTGTTGTCTGCAGTTCTTATAAAAATACGATCTGATCCCCCGCATCCTTCATCCATGACCAGGAGAATTCCCCTTCAAAGAGGGCTTCCCCGATTTGATTTATGGTATCTGGAGCCATTGTGGGTGGAACATTTTGCAATTGGCATTTCTCCCTTTTTTTTTTGTCGGTAATTGTGACCGTGAGTTCCAATGTTTAGGTCTTGGCATGGGGGTCAATATAGTTAACAGCTTCATTACCTAGTTTACAATAGAACATGCCTATTGCATATGAGTAGACACTCCTAATCCATTCCTCTTTGTATTGAAATTAGGCCATGATAAGCTTTTTGACGCCTACGTGGGAAGTGGTGTTTTCTAATGGCTTACTGCCGTAAATCTCCTCACTGGAGAAATTCAGGGTTAGTTTAGCCATATTGGCGGTGGTGGTGGTGATTGTGGTTATGGTTGGTATAATTAAAACACAAGAGACAGTGACTAAAAATCCACGAAAATCACAAAATTTACACAATCCACGGAGAGCACAAATAGTTTTCAGATTGAGAACGGATTCTGTGCATAGTAATTGGCCCTGTGTCTTTAAGTTGTTTGCTATTACACGTACATGTAGGGTGGTCTGGAGGTAAATCCATCCCCTTCTTTACTTAAACCACTCTCATGCAATGAAATATCAAGATACTTTATACTTTTTTACACTTGCCATGCTTCATGATTGACAATGTAAATAAACACAGAAATTCGGTAATGCTCAGCTACAGCGGCACCCGGTACAGCGGGACCTTGCTGGAATCCCCGTTTTTTTCTCTTTGTAAACCTATGCATGGATTTAGCGGGACCAGGAAAGGCCCGAACATGGCTACAGCGGGACCTACGCAACCGTATCGAAGGCTGAGAGTGGCTTAGATTGAACGAGCAATTCTAATCTTAATTAAAGTTATAGCTAACCTTTTCGTTTTTACCCCCTAGAACCACGGACCATTCTTGTGCCCAGCTTTGTAAATTGTAGAGTGTGTGTGTGTGTGTGTGTGTGTGTGTCTGGTGGTGGTAGTGGGATGAAGGGCTAGGACCTAAACATCAACATGTACACACGTAATATGTGCTCTGAAACAATAGTACACATGTAAAAGTGTACCATTAAAGTCTGTCATCCTTTTCGTTTTTACCTCATAGCAACGCGAACCGTCCTTCTGCCCAGTTTTGTTGTTGTTGTTGTTGTTGTTGTTGTTGTTGTTGTGCGTGTGTGTGTGTGAATGCCCCCCCTCCCCCTCTATGCATTGGTGTAATACAGTAGTGTTTTTGTGTCTGGTGGTGGTAGTGGGATGAAGGGCTAGGGCCTTAACATCAACATGTAGAGATACGTAATAGGTGCTCTGACTCTGAAATAACAGTACAAGTGTGGTTTTGTCAAGCACTGCTGGCATCGGCAGTGTGCTGTTAATTGTTTCTATATTTTCGGTAGTTCCTCTATGCATCCCTATAGCGGGAACACCCCTATAGCCGGATTTTTCTCCTGGAACGAAAAGTCCCGCTGTATCCGTGTTCTACTGTATAACAGCATTATCACCAGAAGGGCGAATAATACCAGGATTATTCGCCCCAGAAGGGCGAATAATGCCAGCCTTCAAATATATATATTTACCACACTCAATTTGAAGATAAGTAAGGGATCTATACAGCAAAGTAAATGAGCTATAACAACAGACATTTTTACAGATGGATGAATACATATGTACAGGCATACAAATAAGTTATGAGGAAATATGTGTTTTTAAAAGCTCTCTTAAATGCGGTCACCGTTTTGGCTTCTCGTAATTTATTCATTCTTCTAGCAGCAAATCTTCAGGCATTTTATCTTGGGTAATATTCATGGATATCTTACCTTTCTTATTGTTGTATGTAGAACAAACAAAAGGTATTTATCAAGTACCGAAAGCTGAGAATAAGCTAAAAGATGAACATCCGGCTCAAAATCATAAAGATTGCCTAATAAATGTCGGATGCATTTTCTAACCTGGGGAGTAGAGGTGAAAAAGAAAACACAGTAAAATTGTTTTTTTGATGGATGCATTAATTTTCCTGATCTTTTTAAGCAATAATGAAAAAAATTCCCACCTTTAAGAATAAGGATTTACAATTTACTTCTTGAAACCAAAGAATAAAATAAAATACAGTCAAACCTCATTAATTAGCCCCCCTTTAAACCACCAACCCCATTTTACCCCCTACTTTTGCAATGTACGAAAAGTTTTCCTTATATGTCACTACTAATGACCTCATTTAACTGCCTACCACCATCCACCAAAGATTCTGAATGCTCCAATATGGCCTATATAGAGAGAAATACACCCATTAAACTGCCACATACAGAGAGAGAGAGAGAGACAGAGAGAGAGAGAGAGAGAGAGAGAGAGAGAGAGAGAGAGGGAGGGAGGGGGGGAGAGAGAGAGAGAGAGAGAGGGGCAGAGAGAGAGGCAGAGAGAGAGAGAGAGAGAGTGCCTGTTGTGCGCATGTGGCGTGTTACCATCAGAGACCGTGGAAAACGACACAGTGCCAGCGATGTCACCTATGTTTCCTCGCAAACGGGGAAAATGGAAAATGAAACAAACTAGGGACAAATTAGGGATTTTCTAAGGGTATCAACCTTGATTATCTTTCTTTATTTCATAGCTTGAATAGCCAAACCCCGTTATTCCACCACTCCTGCTAAACCGCCAATTTTATTAATGTCCATATGTCTGCGTTTTAACAGGGTTTGACTGTATGCAGAAATTTGTTTCAAAGTCAATATTCATAAGCACTTTCATTAATTATTCCTTTTAAATGAAAGAATTAACGAAAACAACAATAAAAAAAAATCAGATTCCAGAATATTTCTAATACCTTGAAAACATCTTCATTCATCTGGCGTAAAATATTGGGTCCAATCATGATCTGTGGATGATGGTGACTATGTGCCACCCACCATCGTAGAACATCGATGCCATATGATGGTGATGTTTTTTTATCCTGTGAAAGTCAAATTTGAAAGACATACACCTTGAAATAGTCACAATCTGCGTTTACATTGTCACAATATAGTATTAGTATACATGCTATCACATAAATATTAATTACAGGTTCAATATTTCTTTTGCACAAAACAGCGATATTTTGCTTTTAGTAGAAATGCATGCAGCATTGTTCAGAGAGTAAATAAGATCACCAAATAAAATCACAAGAAAAACAATCCACCAAAAGGCATATTGAAAACTTAAAAAAAATAAAACAAAACAAAACAACAAAAAAACAACCAAAAAATAAGAAAGCACAAACAAAAAAAACCCAAACCCTGGCATTAGCTGCTCTTCAAAGAACATCAGGGACTGTCAATAAAATAAAATCATGTCTCAATAAATACCTTTCCCCCATTAATGACTTCATGTGGGTCAACTATGTTTCCCTTGGACTTTGACATCTTCTTTCCTTCTTCATCTGTAGCGAATCCATGAGTAATAATTTGTCTGTTTGAAGTATTACAATATGATTGAAAATGTCTTAAGATTCAGATACAAACAATTTTACAATTTCTTGTGTGATCAATATTAAATCAGTTTGATGTACAAATTGGTTTTAAAAGCTTATACAAATGTATCGAGAATTGTTAAGCAAGGATTTCATAAACACCAAAATCACTGGAACATTGTCAACAAAGCCTTTCCCAAGCAACATTGGCACTCCCCATTGAGACTGTTTCAGCCTAGTATTGGTCACTATCTACCTCAAACATGCCCTTTAAGAAGTAGCATATATACTGAAGATGTAGACTTAACCAGACTCAATAAGGCCAATGTTGAAATACAAACACAAGCTGAATGTAAAAGTAGACAAAATAAATAAACATTTATGCTGCTTTCGAAATCTGAAAGGAACTGGAAGAAGACAAAGAAAATGGATTCTCTAATCAGAAACACCTTTCATCAGCTGCCCCTAGCAAAATCACACATATCTGGATTGATGAAAACAGACTTAAGATAAAACCATAAATGAAACAATACATATCCCTAATAATAAGCATTTTGCTAAATAACTGTGGCACCTGGGTCTTCAAGAAAAGCAAAGAAGAGAAGCTTAATGCAGTTCACAAGAAATAACTGAGAAAAATCCTATACATCAGATACCCTGTAATTTATATCAAATACAATATACTCCTGTTAGCATGACATTGATGGGACCATGAGAAAATGGTTTTACCAAGCGGATGTCCCATTAGGCAAAGTTCATCAAACTATAGATATAATGATTGTTGGTGATACAAAAGATAATATGTTACAAAGGGAGCAGAAGAAAATAGTTTTATAGTAGTTACCACCTAATTGGAGGTAGCAAAGAAGTAGCAAAAACATTCAATGAGGCAAAATGTCTAGTTAGGCGAAAAATCAAGTTACGCAAAATGGTCTGATGAGAGGGACGATAGTCCATCATCAAACCATAAAAGAGGCATTGTATTTCATGAAAGGAGGGTGTTACCTTCCCATATAATATTGTCCTGGTGAGCAAACAAAGCACTGGGACTCTGGTAGACAACCAAGGAAAACAGAGTATCATTGTCTCAGTTTGCTGACTAATCAGAGGGATGACCGTAATGTTACATAGCCTTGGTCCAACGTACATGTCAAGAACGAGACTGATTAGTCAAGGGTCGGCCACTTAGGTGCTTAGAAGATTATTGTCTAAATTTTATGATCCGCTTATCTTTTCAGACCCAGAGACTATCATCTCACTTCTTCACACTCCTGTGTCATCTTTCATTACTCCCTTGCCAGATTGAAACACACATCACCCCTCCTCTACCCCCTCTCCTCAAACTGTTCATGGTATGAACGGGATGTTTTTAGCCTGACCGCTATGAATGAGGCATTCATTCATATTTTGGGTTAGCTGTTGATAAGCCTGTTCGCTTCGATGAAACTCATCAGGCCTAGCAATGCGACAAGGGTACATTAGTTTTCGTGTTTAATTGCATGTAGGCCTAGTTGTGTAGTGTGGGCTAAGCCTAACTGAAGGCTGCAAATTGTGGGCTTTCCCTTTTGTGCCGTGTCTTTGCATACACAATATCATCTTTCGCCTCTCTCCTGTCAGATGTGAACCTCCCCCCTCCTCTTTCCAATGGTACGTTTATTGTATAAGCTTAATCAGTGACTTTATACTAGATCTAGGCCTAGGTACAGTGTTGCTGCACAGCATTAGTGGCACAGATAGCAATACATGACCAACAAACCATGCGAAAAAAGTTATGTGCGCTGCGCTGAGAATTTGGTCATGGTAACAGGAGTCAGCATGTCATCTTAACCAAGGTTTTCTATCAAAGATCAGGAGTGTCATGCTAACTGATGTTGTTTTAAGTGGAGTGCACTGTAAGTCTGTATCCAAAAAGCATGATGAAAAAAACTCGCTCCAAATTCTATATTTTAAGAAGACACCAAGACATATACGCTGACAGAATAACGAAGAATTATTCACTGGGAGACCGACAACAATACTACCTTTAGTAATCAAGAGAGCTTCAAAATCCAATGAAACAGAGAACCAGCTTAGCAAATTACATATAAATAAACAGGGTTTATTAACAAAGATCAAGATAACAGTTAAAGCGACACAGTCAGAGCACTGTAATGCAATAAGAGTTAGTCAAATAAGTCCATACATTTCCATATATCTCGTTTTATTCTCTTGATTTAGAGTGGCTTAATCAAACGAAATCAAATATTTACAAAAATGTATTATTCTTACCTGAATGGTGCTGTCTCATCCACCGCTACTTTGGTCAATAGAGATGTTTGAAACCAGCCTTTAAACTGATCAATACCTTCAAGGTATACATCTGCCTGACCTCCAACATCTAGAGTAAAAACATGTCGTGATTATTTGCAGAGATAAGTCATGTGATTCCTTGACACATGTCAATAATTTTTCTTTTTAAAAGCAATATGTTACAGAATAAATATTCTTTATTAACTTAAAATAATACATTAGATTTAAAAAGACATGTAATAAATAACAATCCACAACCTGAGTCTATGCCTAATTTGCTTTACCCATAAAAGTGAAAAATCCAAAAAACAGAACGCACATAACTTAAATTAAAAACAGTTCAGCCTTGAACAGTGGAAAGGAGCTCACTATTTAAAACAGGTGCCCAAGAGATGCCACTGTCAAACCAAATGTCCAAAATGTCCTCTCCCTTTGTATAATCTAAGTGGGACCCTTTCCCAATCTGGAGAAATATGAGAAAATGTTATAGGATTTAATCATTCTCCATACATCAAGCCTGCATAGACTTATATGTCAGTAATTAAAAGTAATCTATGCAATAATAAAATTATAAATCACAAAAGGTATTCAAACTTTTTTAAGTTTATATATATACATTCACAAACATCCATATTGTTGTATAGATCTTTACAGTAGAGAGTTTCACAGGAAAGTGTCAAATTTGGTGATTGTTTAAAATGGCTTATATATAACAATAATTACTTCACGTTGAGGATGAACTATGGATTCCACTGAAATATGGATATTACCTGCTGCAGCAATTCATCTGGCAAGAGTTTTGATAAAGGCAGAGTCCACCAGAAATCAGAACCATGCTCGTTTATCAAGGTAGACAAGTGCTTGACAGTCTCTCTATTCAGGAAAAAAATAATCTCTAACTAGATGGAAAAGTCACATAATATATGAAAGATAAAAAGAAACTTTCACACCATATACGACAAAATATTCCTAACAAGTTGGAACTTAAAACTTTTTTCTTCGAAATGCCATGAAAAATGATAACTTCCATCATAAAAAGAAAAGCTTGAGAAGACAATGACTTATGCTCAGAAGTCTGAAAAAGTACCAATAAAACTCTTTAATCAAATTAACCAACGATAAAAAGGGAGCGGTAAAAATAACATTGGAACCTAATACAAACAATGACAGATGAACTGTTTACAATAAATCCTCTTTACATTGAGACATATTTTTCCATCATGAGGCAATACTAATACTCAAAACTAAATCCAGATAGAAAGAAAATGAAACCCAGAACAATCTTTTGAACAAAAGTGATCCAGAAAGTATTAAAAAAGAGGCTTCCAAATTTAAAAGAATCATTCTTGAAACTTTTAATAAAGACAGTGACATAATGAGATAAGGAACAACATAAAAGAAAACTTATTTGAAATAATAGGAATGAACCATCAAAAAACACCTTAACTCAGTTCCAACAACATTGGATTAAAAGAAAAACTAAAAGACTAGCACCCAAAAGGAAAAGGTGGTTTTATAAAATGAAAAGCTGTAATTCTGAGAGAATTAGAAACAAATACAAAGAAATAAAAAATGAAACTAAACAAGCATGTAGGTTAGCCAATGCTGAATATAATGTAAATACCATGAGATAATGACATAACAAAAAAAAAATTTGGACCTACATTAGAAGTAAAAATCACGAGAACACTGGAATTTCAGACCTAAAAGATAATAACACAGTAAAGAAGGACCCAAAAACTAAAGCAGACTTTTTAAACAACCAATTCTCCTAAGTATTCTCAAATCCAATCCAAGAGATAAGAAATGTAATTTTCAAAACCAAAAATTACCCCAAAATGAGCCCAATAACTGTCACAAAAAATAGAGTGCTCAAATTACTACTAAATACAAATTAACATAAAACTAGAGGACCAGATAAAATCCCAGGCAATATATTAAACTATGAGCAAATGAATTAGTTGAAGTGTATGTACTCTTATTCCAAACTTCTCTTAATCTAGGCAAAATCCCAAATGAATGGAAAAATGTTGACATTGTACCGCTTTTTAAGAGGAGATAAATTTAAAGCCGAGAACTATAGACCTGTATCCATAACATCTGTAACTTGTAAATTACTAGAGCATATCATTGCATCATACACAGCAATATCATGGAACATCTAGAAAAATATGATACACTTAATAACATCCAAAAATGGATTTAGGAAAAAGAGAAGCTGTGAAACTCAATTAATAAAAAATATTATAAAAATTAATGATTTTAGCAACTGCTTAAATAGGAAAGAACAAATAGATGCTATTCTTTTAGAATTCTCAAAGGCCTTTGAGAAAGTAGACCATCAGGGGCTATTATTAAAACTTAAACAATACAGCATACAGGATAAACAAGCCCTAAACCAGTTCTTTTAGGAGTATCACAGGGTACAGCGTTAGGCCCACTCTATTTTTTTATATATATATCGCGTGGCCCCCAAAGAACGTCTCCAACTTTAAAAGCTCACTATACTATGCCATTGTCTCCACGTAATTTGTGAAGAGCTTCAAATCAATTCTCTACAATGTGTAAAAATATGAATCTGATTGATTAAATAATTCAAAATTATGGGATATACAGTAGAGAGATGTCACAATGCACGATATCATGGAAGTATTCGGTAGCCCAAAAATAGAAAAACAAAACGTCTCCAACCTTGAAAGCTCACTATAGGTCTAGGTCTGTGAAAAACAGTGCTTGTAGGTCCAGATCTAGATCTGGTTGTAGATCTAGATCTAGCTCTACTTTAGATCTATCTGTTTCTAGATCTAGTGCAGCATAGCATAGCATAGGTGATCCGGCGAGTTGATAGTGATAGGCTATTTTGCCCTTGCCGATCTTGGAGTTTTCAACTGATATGTGTTATCTCTGGACAAGCCTAAGGCTTCTATCAATACTGTTAATAGTTCACTAGGTAGCTACTGATCTTTTGATCTGATCTAATCTATTAACAATGACCTAACTAAGACACAAAGAGAGAAACAAAAGGAACTAAGAGATGAACAAAAAAGAAGAAATCGGGAAGGGGAAATTAATCTGGCCATAAGAAATTGGAAGATAGTGGAGTTGAGACAAGTCCCCACCAAACCCCAGCCATCAAATAGTGTGGATGAGACCTCCTACAAGGCTGGGCCATCCAACATCTGACTGAAGAATGAAAATGTAAATAGTGTATATAGCAGAAAAAACACTGGGATTTAGGTGTTGTTTTCAAATGTTGATGTTTTAACAAACAAAATGTGTCAATTGCGTTACATTGAAAATGATTGTATGCCAGATATAATTTGTCTTACTGAAACGTCTCCTAAGAATTACAAAATGTCCAATTTAGAAATATTATGCCAACAATGCAAGCTGAATGGATATCAGTTGTATGTGAATGAAGAGAACTTTCGTAGAGGAGTGTTTGTATATGTACAAGACAAGCATAACTCAGTCCAAGTTCAACCCCCTAATAAAATTCAAAACCTTGAATATACACTTATAAAAATAATTGAAAATAATCATACAGGTATGATTGGATGCATTTATAGGTCCTAACTCCCCTAAAACAGAGGGTCTCGATCAATTTGCTGAACTCTTAAAAGAAATAAAAAAGTTAAGTTATGACAAATTAATAGTTGTTGGAGACTTCAATTTACCAGAAATTGATTGGAAAAATCCGGTGTTTAAGGATGCTGGTCCACGCTTTCTAGAGATAATTTTAAGTAATGATCTTTCTCAATTAGTGAAAGAGCCAACAAGATACAGAGACTATAATGCACAGAGGCAGACACACTGGCATACAAAGTGGGATGGTAAAGGATTGACACGGAGATAGAGAGTTTCGTTACTAACTGCTTTTATTGACTTCCTATGACTCACTCCACACCACGCATCCTCATTCATACAAGGGGTACAATTCGCATTACAGACAATAACTGGACATCTCCTAAGTGGGTTGATTCCCTTACAATGTAAAAGCACAATACGATACAATACAAAATACAACAACGCTACAGAAACCAAGAGAAAAGCAATACTCTTGATCTTGTTCTGACAGATTTTCCAAGTAACATCTACAACATTATCTTATCTGCCCCTCTTGGAAAAAGTGATCACAGCATTATTACATTTTATGTAAACTTACCTGATAACCCTGCTGGAAAAAAATGAACCTAAAACATTCTTAGACTTTCGTCACGCAGACTATGGTAAAATTAACAGTCAACTTAACAATATCAACAGGACCATTATGATGCAAATGAACTTTTACTTAAATTAAGAGAAGCCGGAATACAAGGCAAAATACTCGCTTGGATCAGAACCTATCGTAATGACAGAGATTAATGATTCTGTGTCCAATATATCAAGTATTACAAGTGGGGTGCCCCAAGGTAGTATCTTGGGTCCATTGTTATTTTTTATTTTTATCAATGACCTTCCGAAAAATATAATCAGCAAATGCAAATTATTTGCAGATGACACCAAGCTACAGTAAAAATCATGGAATAATACAAAATGATATTAACAAACTTTTTGAATGGTCCAAAAAGTGGCAACTAGATTTTAACATAAACAAATGTAAAGTTCTCCATGTAGGTAAACATAATCCACGAATATGATATGAATATAAATGATTATCTTCATCTGATGAAGGCAGTGTAAATCAAAATACTAGAAAGAGATATTTTAGATAGAATTTGTCAGCTGTTCTGAATACATAGACAACAGACAGGACTAATGTTAATATCAAAATAAAAACATCAGATCTGGCTCTGTCACTGTCACCTGTGTGAGTGTGTGACTCTGGTGACATCATCTAGAATCTAGATCTAGATATCTAGATTCTAGTTACTTTTTGACGCTTTGACAACAAATTTAAGTAAACTAAGTTTGTCAGCTATTTTGAAGATCAATATGATAATGACTGACCGACCTGTGCGACATTTTAATTCCTTTTACTCCTCAGTCTTGAAATTGGTTGACTAGGGTGTGAGCATATTCAAGAATAAAATAATCGTCGCCATTTATGTACAATGAGTTACTCCGGTAACGTACTCTCGCGAAGAACGAGACCGAGACGGATCGAGCTGTGTACCGGAAGCAAGGATCTAAGAAGCACTCAAAAAGTTTATAAATAGTAGTATAAGCTTTTTGGAAGCACTTCTAAGATCCTTGACCGGAAGTTGACACTTGATGTAAATCGTCAACTAACCAGCTGCAGCCAAGTCATATTATTTTTCAGGTAGATTAGTTCTAGATCTAGATCTAATACTAATATTAGTCCTGAGTCAGAAGGGAATGAGTCGGACGAATCGCGTTTGTACGTGTAATTATTTTAGGCTTTATACGTTTACATTATATTGTATAAAATCTAGCAAACGGCTGTAGATCTATCAGTAGTAGATCTATCAGTTTAGTTTTTAAAGAATTTAGAATATAATATAGAAATCTAGATCTATTCTAAGACTAAGAGTAGTAAGTAAGAGTAGTAATCAATGGAGTAAGAGACAGATTTCCTTGTTGAGAGGAGAGTGCGACTGGAGACAACTAAATCTAGATTGTACTAGATCTAGCCTCTATATATTATACACACTATTACAGTGGTCACCACGTAAGAGACTGCTGTCTAAGAGGCCGGTTCGCCTTAGAGGCCGCTATTCCTGTGTAACCGAATTTTTTCTCTTTAAAAGTCACCTCTAAG